>PVJH01017448.1:0-47826 GCA_004026705.1 Nesogale talazaci | reverse complement strand
CAGTCTTCACCATATAATACAGCTTCTCTGACTGTTGTGCAGTATACAGTTTGAAGATATATGGTAAGAGGATATAGAACTGGCACACATTTTTCCCATTTTTAACCCACTTGATATTTCCTGGTTCTGTTTCAATGAATGCCTCTTGATCCATGTATGATCAAGGAGTCTGAATGAACACATTGAATTGTCCTGATACGCTCATTCTTTTCAAAGCTATTCATAGTTGATTATTACCTCTATTTCTGAAGGTCTTTGCATAGTCAATAAAACACAAGTAAACATTTCTCTGGTATTCTCTGCTTTTAGCCAAGATCCATCTGATGACAAAAAGGTTTCAAAGTTCATGCCTTCTTCTGAAGTTGGCTTAAATTTCTGCTAGTTCCCTGTTAATGTACTTCTGCAATGACTGTTGAATAATCTCCACTAACATTGCTCAATAATTTCCACATTCTTTTGGGTCACTCTTCTTCAGAGGTGTAAATATTAATCTCTTACAATCAGTCAGTCAACTTTCTTGGCACAGGTGAATGAGTGTTAAATATTCCTCAGCATCATGTGGAAACAAGCTGGTATAGTTAAGTTCAATGAAGATAAATGAGCTCAAGTATTTATGGCAACTTTTTTTCCTTATGAGCTTTTAAAAAATATTCCAAGAGTCATCTTGAATTTTTACGTTGAGTCAAAAATACCTTGCTGAGAAAAATTAAAGAAAGTTATAGTAAGATTTTTTTTAAAAAAAATCACAACTATGCACCTGCTCATTTTTGGAAAGTAGCTAGGGCAGCTTTATGAGGTTATTGGAAACCCTAAACCTTACCTTATGCAGCCTACATTCCTGATCTTGTCCCTTCAGATATTTGGTTGCTGTTGATGCTGTTCCCAAGAGTCAGAGAGCATTTAAATGAAATATAATTTGAGTTTCTTAGAAGTGGTAAAACTTCCATTTTGACATGATGTAAATTGGGGAGTGAAGAATTTTTTTTGAGAGAGATATTCAAAAGTCACCTTCAGAAGGATATAGACTAGACAAGATATATTGGAAAACAATAGCTTAATATTAGGTTATTTTTGTGTAGTGAAGGCTTTTTATGATTCTGGATTAATGCATTTCTCTATATGTGTTTGTGTGTGCTTATGTGGGGGGGGGGTGAGAGAGAGTGAGAGAGAAGAAATAGATAGGTGTAATTAAATAATGTTAACCTCAGATACAAATGGAAGGCTAAAATGTTTTTTAAACATTTTTTAAAAAACATGTTGAATGTCAACAGTCTTCAAAAGAATGTCACCACATTCATTGTCATCTAGTATAATTAGATGTTGACTAGTCTTGTGCCATCTTCAATAGTTGGTTTGTTTGATTTCATTGCTGTGACTATTGTGCTAATCCATTTCATTGATGCTTTTTCTTGTTTCCACTGATTTATCTCTTGCCAAAGATAACCTTCCTACCCAGCAGTTAGCCTTTTCTGAGGATGTATACAAGGCAAAAGAAATGTTACCCACGTCACTTCTAAGAAGCATTCTGATTTCATTTCCTGTAAATCTAGTCTGGTCATTCTTTGTGTAGTTCATGAAATAATCAATATTCATTGAGAATAGAACAGGTCCAATGCATCAATTCTTCCTATGGCCTCAGTGATGGGTAGGTTTGTTATGCCAACGTGGCCACAGAAGACTGGTGGGTCTGTTTTGATGGCACGGCTAATGAACACACGGGATGAATTGAAGGGCAGAGATAGGAAGGGCTCAGTGAGTACCAACTTCTCTCTTGCTTCCGGATCTTTAGACCACAGAGCTGCCTTGTTCGTCCTGTGCCTCCACCTCCAAGCAACACTACCCATGGGACACCTAATCGTGGACTGTGGAGCTGTCAGTTGAGGTTCCTTCAAGCCCTACTTCACCATGCTCCTGGATATACATCTCTTGAACTGGGGACTGTTGGACTCTGTCATCTGGATGACTGTTGGTGACCTGCTCTGCTATTTGCTGCTATGACCAGATAGACTGAATTACTCTACAGAGTAATTCTTCAAGTCCTCAAGACTTGAAGGACTGCCATTCTTCAAGCTGTCTCACCCAAGTGAGTTGCACCGAGCAATCTGTACTGCTTTATAGATAGTTAACTGTTTCTTTCTTATCTTATATTCCTTTCTCTCTACATAAATAAATAAAAAGAATTACTAGTGTCCTGAATTTATTTCTCTAAGAGAACCCTGCCTGACACAAGTGGTATCAGGAGTGCTTCTAGAGAAATAAAATCATACATATGGGCTTCTTTGATTGGTTCTCCAATCTGATTAGTCTTAAGAGCACTGGTGATGCTAATACTAGACCTAAAGTCATGGGTAATTTTGCCAATCCTACTAATCCATGGTGTGAAATAGCAAAGTTAATACCTAAAATAGGAGCACTGATGGATGGGGTGCTGATTACAGGAGAGGCTCTGGGAGAGCGTATGGTTGATATATTCCAGCAGTTTTGTCAAGAAGCCAAGTATAAGGAAGCTGATTGGCTGGTCCTCCTTAAAATGGACTATGTGATTAAGGAGAGGGATTGCCTAAGGGCCTCAGAAGCACACCTAAGTGCCGACTCACTGACGTGAAGAGTTCTGTCTGTGCTACAAAAAGAGCCTTCTTGCCTGTAGTAAAAAAGTTGATATTGCTGAGAACCAAGTCCAAAGTCTCATTATGCAAGTGGCTGAATTACAACATCAGCTGAATGGCAGATCTAGAGCAGTGTCAGAAGCCAAAGTGAGAGCATTGATAGGAAAAAATTGGGACCCTGAAACATGGGATGGGAATGTATGGGCTGATGATCCAGAAGAGGAGGATATTATGCAACCATTAGAAACAATTGAACCAGCCCAGTCAATAGGTCTACCCCTCCCAGCTGAAGATAGTATTCTGCTATCAACAAAACAACCCACACCTGAGCAAATCAACCAACCTACTCAAGGTGAAATGCCAGGTGGGGCTACATCTCTACCATTGCCTGAGGGAGATGACTTACAAGACAGTGCTGAGAACACCCAGGAAACACCCTCACCATTGATAGTTTCTGGAAGACCTATAACTAAAATTAAGGCAAGAAAAGCTCCTAAGGGTGAAGCCGAGGTGATTACTCAAGAAGAAGTACACTATACTCACAAGGAACTGCTCGAGTTTTCAAATATGTACAAGCAAAAGCCTGGGGAGTACCCCTGGGAACGGTTACTGAGGGTGGAATACTGGTGCAAGAAATGTAATATTAGATCAGTCTGAGTTTCTGGATATGGGATCCCTAAGCACAGACTCTTCTTTCAATATCTCAGCAAGAGAGGCTAAGAGAGGAACCAACTCCTTATTTGGCGGGTTCACTGAGGCGTGGGCTGCCAGATGGCCTAAATTAGACCAACTTGAAGTGTCTGACCTACCTTGGTACACTGTAGAAGAAGGCTTCCAAAACCTGAGGGAAATTGGTATGGTGAAATGGATCTATCAGGATACTCCCAGAGACCCCCAAAGGAGGTGTCCTGAGGACATATCCTTCACTACAATCATAAGGAATAAGTTTGTGAGGTGGGCCCCAGCGTCTTTGAAGACTCCTACAATTGCTGTTGTGTGCACCAGAATTAACTGTGGGAACTGCCTTAAGTGAACTCTGATATTTGCCCACGATGGGGCTGATTGGTCTCCGTGGTAACAGAGGTTAAGTGTCAGCAGTGACTCAACAGAGACAGGGTGGACGTGGTTATAATAAACAACAAAGTTTTCGTGATAATCAAAGCAGCCTGTCTCATGTGGAATTGTGGCATTGGCTACTTAGTCATGGTGTCCCTAGGAGTGAAATACATGGGAAATCTACTAAATATTTACGTGACCTATACAGGCAGAAGAATGCTGGATCAGGTGAACAGAGGGATAGGCAGTCATGATCTCTCAAACAATTCCCAGACCTGAGCCAGTTTACAGACCCATAACCACTTGAATGAGGGGAAGGCCGGGTCACTTGGAAGAAGGACCCTGCCACATCACCGAAGGTTTATGCTGTTATTCTTTCTTCTAGCCTTCCCCAAAGGGACCTGCAGCCTTTCACAAGAGTGACTGTTCATTGGGGGAAAGGAAATAATCAAACTTTTGGGAGATTACTGGACACTGGCTCTGAACTGGCACTAATTCCAGGTGACCTAAAGTGTTTCGAAGGCCCGCCAGTCAGAGTGGGGGCTTATGGAGGCCAAGTTATTAATGGAGTTTTAGCTCAGGTACGCCTCGCTGTGGGTCTGGTAGGTCCCCAAACCCATCCTGTGGTTATTCCCCCAGTTCCAGAATGCATCGTTGGAATAGACATACTTAGTAACTGGCAGAACCCCCACATTGGATCCCTGAAATGTGGAATAAGGGAAAGATCTTCATAGTGGGAAAGACCAAATGGAAACCATTAGAATTGCCATTGCCTAGGAAAATAGTAAACCAAAAGCAATACCACATTCCTGGAGGGATTGCAGAGATCAGTGCCACCATCGAAGGCTTGAAAGATGCAGGGGTGGTGATTCCTACCACATCTCCATTTAACTCACCCATTTGGCCTGTAAAGAAGACAGATGGATCTTGGAGAATGACAGTGGATTATTGTAAGCTTAACCAGGTGGTGACTCCAATTGCAGCTGCAGTTCCAGATGTGGTCTCATTGCTTGAACAAATTAAAACTTCTCCTGGTACTTGGTATGCAGCTATTGATCTGGCCAAAGCCTTCTTCTCAATACCAATTTCAAAGGATCACCAAAAGCAGTTTGCCTTCAGCTGGCAGGGGCAACAGTACACTTTCACAACTCTCACCCAGAGATACATCAACTCTTCTGCCCTGTGCCATAATTTAGTCCGAAGGGACATTGATCACCTGTATATTCCACAAAATTTCACACTAGCCCATTATATTGATGACATTATGCTGTTTGGATCTACTAAGGAGGATGTATCAAAGACTTTAGATTCATTATTACAGCATCTGTGTACAAGAGGTTGGGAAATTAACCCAACAAAGATTCAAGCACCCTCCACCTCAGGAAAATTTCTAGAGGTCGAGTGATGTGGAACATGTCGAGATAATCCCACTAAAGTGAAGAACAAGCAATTGCATCTGGCTCCCCCAACAACAAAACAGGAGGCTCAATGCCTATTGGGCCTTTTTGGATTTTGGAGGCAACATATCCCTCACTTGGGTGTCGTACTTCGACCTATTTCTCAGGTGACACAAAAGGCTTCCAATTTTGAGTGGGACCTGGAACAAGAAAAGGCTGTGCAACAGGTTCAGGCTGGTGTACAAGCTGCTTTGTCACTGGGACCATATGATCCAGCTGACCCAATGGTGCTAGAAGTGTCAGTTGTTGATAAAGATGCAGTGTGGAGTCTTTGGCAGATCCTTATTGGTGAATCACAGATAGACCATTGGGATTTTGGAGTAAAGTGCTGCCATCTTCCGCAGACAACTACTTCCCCTTTGAAAAACAGCTGTTGGCCTGTTACTGGGCTTTGGTAGAGACTGTATGCCTCACCTTGGGCCACCAAGTCACCATGAGGCCTGAACCCATCATGAACTGGGTATTGTCTGACCCACAGAGTCATAAAGTTGGACATGCACAGAAACACTCCATTGTTAAATGGAAGTGGTACATGGCTAAAGCAGGACTTGAAGGTACAAGTAAGCTGCACGTAGAAGTGGCCCAAATATCCAGAGTCCCCACTCCAGTCACATTACCTTCTCTTCCAAATCTGCACCTATGGCCTCCTGGGGAGTTCCTTATGATAATTTAACTGAAGAACAGAAATTCATGCTTGGTTCACAGATGACTCTGCATGATATGCAGGTGCCACTCGTAAGTGACAACAGCAGCACTACAGCCCCTTTCTGAGATCTCCCTGAAAAATAGTGGTGAAGGCAAATCCTCCCAATGGGCAGAACTTTGAGCAGTGCATCTGGCCATTCAGTTCACCTACAAGGAAAAGTGGCCAGATGTGGGACTGTATACTGATTCATGGACTGTGGCTAATGGCTTGGCTGGATGGTCAGGGACTTGGAAGGAACATGATTGGAGGATTGGTGACAAGAAGGTGTGGGGAAGAGGTATGTGGATGGATCTCTCTGAATGGGCCCAAAAAGTAAATATAATTGTGTCTCATGTGAATGCTCACCAAAAGGTTTACCTCTGAAGAGGAGGACTTTAACAATCAAGTGGATAAGATGACACACACTGTGGAGACTGGTCCTCCTTTTTCCTCTGCCACTCCTGTTATTGCCCAATGGGCACATGAACAAAGTGGACATGGAGGCAGGGATGGAGGTTATGAATGGGCACAGCAACATGGACTTCCACTCACCAAGGCTGACTTTGCCATAGCCAATGCTGAGTGTCCTTTTTGCTACCAGCAGAAACCGACGTTAAGTCCAAGGTATGGAACCATTCCTCGGGGAGATCAACAGGCAACTTGGTGGCAAGTTGATTATATAGGACCACTCCCATCCTGGAAGGGGCAGCACTTTGTTCTGACTAGAATAAACACCTATTCTGGATATGGATTTGCCTTTCCTGCATGCAATGCTTCTGCCCAAACCACCGTTCGTGGACTTACAGAATGCCTCATCCACCGGCATGGCATCCCACATAGCATTGCTTCAGATCAAGGAACTCACTTTACAGCAAATTCAGTGCAGCAATGGGACCATGCCCATGGAATCCACTGGTCATATCATGTTTCTCATCATCCTGAAGCAGCTGGCTTGATAGAACGATGGACACCTGTAGACACAACTGCAAAGCAAACTATGTGGCAACAACTTGCAGGGCTGGGGCAGTGTTCTCCAGCAAGCTGTATATGCTTTAAACCAGTGGCCAGTATATGGTGCTATGTCTCCAATAGCCAGGATTCATGGGTGCAGGAACCAAGGGGTGGAAACTGGAGTGGCACCACTCACTATTACTCCTATCGACCCACTTGGAGCCTTTTTGCTTCCTGTCCCAGCAACCCTATGTTCTTTGGGACTGGAAATCCTGGTCCTGAAGGAAGGAACTCTCCCACCTGGAAACACAGCATGGATTCCACTGAACTGGCAGCTGAGAATGCCCCCTGGCCACTTTGGGCTTCTCATGCCTTTGGATCAGCAGATCAGCAAGGGTGTCACTGTACTGAGTGGTGTGTGATTGATCCAGATTATCAAGAAGAAATTGGACTGGTGTTACATAATGGGGGTAAAGAGGAATATGTCTGGAATCCAGGAGATCCCATAAGCCGACTCTTAGTGATACAATGCCCTGTGATAAAAGTTAATGGTAAATTACAGCAACCCCATCATGACAGGACATCTAATGACCTAGACCCCTCAGGAATGAAGGTCTGGGTCAGCCCACCAGGCAAAAAACCACAACCAGCTGAAGTGATTGCTAAGGGCAAAGGTAATGCAGAATGGATAGAAGGTAGTTCTACCTACCAATTATGACCACGTGATCAATTGTAGAAGGGAGGTTTGTGATTGTTCATGTATTTTCTGTTTATGAGCTTATTGAATCTTTTCTTTGTTCATGTATGATATATCAGCTACAATTGGACTCAGTGTGTTCTCATTTATATGTATGATAGATGTTTGATGTTAAGTATAAGTTTGATTTCATTGATGTCTGGAAATTCTATATATGTAAAAAATGGTGTACAGGTGCCATGTTGGCAAGGGGTGGATTGTGATGGGTAGGTTTGTTTTGCCAACATGGCCACAGAAGATTGCTGAGTCTGTTGTGACAGTACGGCCAATGAACACACGGGATGAATTGAAGGGAAGATATAGAAAGGGCTCAGAAAGTCCCGCCCTCTCTCTTGCTTCCGGATCTTCGGACCAGAGAGCTGCTTTGTTCATCCTGTGCCTCAACCTCCAAGCAACACTACCCATGGGACACCTAATCGTGGACTGTGGAGCTGTGAGTTGAGGTTCCTTCAAGCCCTACTTCGCCACGCTCCTGGGATATACATCTCTTGAGCTGTGGACTGTTGGACTCTATCATCTGGCTGAGTATTGGTGACCTGCTCTGCTGTTTGCTGCCTGTGACCAGATAGTCTGAATTGCTCTACAGGGGACTACTCAGCGACCCTCCAGACTTGAAGGACTGCCAGTCTTCTAGCTGTCTCACACAAGTGAGTTGCACTGAGCAATCTGTACTGCTTTATAGTTAGTTAACTGTTTCTTTCTTATCTTATATACCCTTCTCTCTATATAAATATATAAAGAGAATTACTAGTGTCCTGATTTTTATTTCTCTAAGAGAATGCTGCTTGACACAGCCTCGATTTTGATTTTTGTTAACCAACATCTATGCTAATATGAGGTGGTCAAATATCAGGGCCTAGGTCTGACACATATTAATCAACATCTGAACACTTTTAAACTTTAAAGATATTTTTGTGTTGTTTGTTTTTTCTCAGATTTCTCCAATAAATTCTGCATCATTTGCTTTCATCACTGTGCCTTCTACTGACATTGGTTTCTGGACCGCACAAAATCAAACCATCAATAACTCTGTTGTCTTCTCCAGTTCGTTACAATCCCTTCCGGTCACTTCCAACTCCTAGTGACCCTGCAGAACATAGGATAGCTGCTTTCAAGGGTTTCTAAAACTGTACATGTTTATAGACACCGACTGCCCCAAATTTTGTCTGCTGAACAGATAGATGGTTATTTGACCATCAACCTTTTAGTTAGCAGCGCAATGACTAACCCACTGCACCAGAAGATTCTTGTTGGATACAGCTGGGGATGCTACAGATGTCCAGGAGCTCCAGGAGCTCAGCGGGCTATGAAATGGCTGCTACCACAAGGTCAGCAGTTTGAAATCGCCAGCAGCTCTGCAGGACAAAGATGAAACCTTCTATTCTGATCAAGATTTCACTTCAAGGAAACCCACAAAGTCATTTCTACTCTCTCTTATACGTCACTAGGAATAGGAATTGACTCAAAGGCAGTGTACAAAGATGTCTAGGTGTGATGAAGCATTGATAAACTGTATATCCTCACTTGTAAGTATATTGAATTGACATTTATTTATGAATTTAAATTAGAGATTCCCCCAAAGTAGAGCATAATGCTTCAGGAAGCACTTGATTTCTTCAGCGTGTGACTTGTGAATAACTTGGAAGATTTAACCAAAAAGTTCCTTTTTCTATGAAGAGCATTGGCTTTTCTCACTAGGCCATGAATTAGGCTGGGATTTAATAGTGCTTATTCTCCAATGCCAGGCAGAGGAAAGTTATGAAAAAATGATCATAAAAACAAAATTGTCTTGACTCTCTGCAGAGTTCTGAGGGAATGGTTTGCCTTAATTCCCTGATCTCATTCATCCCAAGCACTGAAAAAAAATCCTGTCAGGTGATAACTAAAAATCCTAAGCCTAAATACAATTATTGATTGCCCTTATGTGCATTGCACACTGCATAATTGTTGTCACAATGCCTCAGAGGAAATTAATTAGCAGTGTTCTCTGCTTTGTATATGTATTTTTTTTCCTGTGAAGAGAAACACAGTTCCATGCAAAATATGTACTTACACAACTTCAAGCTATTTAATACAGTCAATTACTAATTTCCAGTTTCCTAACTGAAAAGATCACTAACCAACCTTAGATTTTTTAGGTAAATATTAATTACATAAGGGTTGAATTATTTTTTTTTAATTTTGCATAAAGGGCCTTGGGGGAAAAACAGAGAAATCCATACACCATCTACCGAAAATGTCAATTCAATGTTTTGAAATATTTACAACCTCTCTCTAAGAAAATGATTAGGGTGAAAATACCTGAGGCACTTAACTAATAACTAAGTTTTAGAGTTGGAGGAAAAGAGAGAGGACATGTTGTCTTAAAGTTAATATGAGAATATAAAGCACCTTTTCTAAAATTATCTAATTACATTTTACAGTTCCCCAATTGATTTCAGATTCCTGCCACCCCCGCCCTCAAACATGAAGATCAATGGAAGATTTTCCCAGGGAAACTCTTAGGTAAGACTGTTACAGAAACACAGAGGGATTTCTTCATGGAACGTGATGTGGCATAATGAATCAAAACATTTAAAAGTAGACTTCTATACTTGTTACTTATACTAAGTGCCCACTCCCATTCTTAACTGAGAACTTGGTGCTACTGCCTCTGTTAACTTGAAGCTAGGGTGTTGTTTTCAGGAGATATAACAAAAAATTATAAAATATTTCTCTCTCTCTCTCTCTCTCCTTCATTTTTGCTGAACATGGAAAATCTGCTTTGAAACCCACCTGCCTTCAAACACAGATGCTTTTTTCTTACTTGTTAGACTAGCAAATTTTTCAATATTCCAAACTAGAGCTCAATATCACTTCTTTTATGAACACCTCCCAGAATCGGTGCCAATAACTGATCAAGCCACTGGTTCTGCTGGAAGTTTTCAATAGCTTGTATGTGTCTCCGCAAATAGCAGCACTCTTTAATTTGCGATGTGACTGAGAGTCTTAAAGGGAAAAGACCACTAGAAGCTTGAAACTATGTGGAACACCTCATCCCATTCATTAGTGATTACATATGTGTCCTCATTGCTTCCTTAAAGTGTACTTTCTTTTCAAAGGCCATGGTTCCACATGGTTTGTCACATACATCAAGAGATTAGGAACATTAAGCAGGTGACAAATATCAACAATGAGCTGGGGATTTATTGCAATCAACCAATATGCTCAGCCTTGTAATTGCTCAGAGCTTTTTGCTCCATAATTATATGGTTGCCTCAGTGTAACCATTCAATGATGTTATAATTAGTGGGTAATTAGCTAAAGCATTTCCTGAAATTCCGCAGAGCATGAAACGTGTGTGCAGGTTGATAACATAAGGATGGTAAACTACTTAGTCAGCAGTTTTCTAGACACACTTTAGCAGAACCTTTTCAAATCTCAGCCATTGTGAACCACTTTCCAGTGGGCAGGCTCTACGCCGTCCTCCACCCGTGGTTCTCTGTGCTGTCTCCAGTGTAGAATGAGACTGTCCTAGTCCTGCTTTCCTGCCAGTCCATTGCCACTCCCACTCCCACATGTGAAAAGTCCCCTTTGTAGTTCTAGTTCACACACAGTTTTCATTTTTTTCTGGATTTAATATGTGAAGTGTTTTCTGTAGAGCATTACTTCAAACGTTTGGACCAAAGTTTGGTCAAAAGTCCTTAGGCAATTTGCCTTGGTTTAACTTTCTATGAGTAACAGAGATATGTCCCAAATCTGAATCTCTTCATATTCTGCAATAAGTGTCCTTTGACCATATCAAAGATAGGTATGAGTTACTGGGTGAAAACACCTTGAAATCTGTACAGGTTTTTTAATATCATATGCATTTTCATAAATATTTTGAAGACAGAAGATAGATAGATAGATAAATAGATAGATAGACAAAAGAGAGAGAGAGGATGGATAGAAAAGGTCATAGTACATGTCTAATAGGGACACGGTTTTCATGAGAAAGAATGAATCAGTCTTGCATATCCAATGCTGCCCAAATTAAGCCTTCCAGGACATATGGACTCAGTGAGTCACAGTCCAAAGTCTTTATGATAGTTGCCTCTGCTTTCCCCACTTGAGGCCACTGAATATTAGACCTAAATGCCCAAAACTTGTTGTGCTGATTATATTTCTACCAAAGAATCTTTTCTTATTTGTTTTTGTTTTTGAGGCATCACTGCCCTCTCGTGGGAGTGGGAGGCCCAGTCTTGCTGCTGCTGGATTTGAACCGCCATGCCAATGGGCTGCAGTACTGCACTCAACCACTACGCCACCAGAGCTCAACCCGAATCTTTTCTTTATGATTTATTGTCCTTCAATGTCAGACAGTGCTCTCTACATGACAGCAAATACATTTTACATTGGAGACATCTATTTACCAGTGGAAAACTTTAAAAAGTAACATTCTGGCTTGAGCATTGGTTTCTTTTAAGCTTGTCTAGGACAGACACCTGATTCTCACACTCTGCTGAAAATAATAGCCAGAATGTATGGAAGTTTACTATGTGGCTAATGCTTTAAATGCAATAGCAATAGGTCATTAGTTCTTTCAGCCTGATAAAGACAATATTTTCACTTGAGATAGGAAAGAAATGAGGCTCAAAAGGTTAATGAACTTACCCCAAGTAACACAGCTATTTTTTTTTTCTATTCAGGATTTGAAATTCATCTAGTGCTACAGGCCATTCTTAATCTTTGTACATTGCTGCTTCCCAGAGACAATTTCTGTCTCCTAACTTGAGGCCTCGGATCTGTGTGATTTCTATTGTACTGAAGGTTATATCTGACCCCGAAATATGTCCTTACAATATGCTTTGAAATAAATAGAGCTACTGAAGGGAAGATTAGAAAAGGATTTTGTTGTACAGTGGTTTGGGGGAGAGAAGTAATTTTACTAGATTATATCTGCAAGAACAAAAGGAGATGTGCGCTAAGTATTAAATTCAAGAGTTCCTTTTAAAGAAGTGGCTGAGAATGTTGGGCCAATTAGCATTCTTTGGCTAAAAGTGACAGCCAAACTAGCGTAAGCCAAAAAAGATAGGTGTAGACTCACTTAGGGAACCCACAAGCTGACCTCCAGAGACACTAGGTTCAGAAAAAAATGTAACCCTCCTCGCGATGCCAAGTGTCTCTGCTGTGACCATTTCAGCTCCGGGAAGTCCAACTCCCCAGGTCAGAGATTCAGACTCCTTGTTTAAAGCATTTTCCTGCCCTCTTTTGAAGGTTGTTTTTAACTTAATACACTTACCTGCCTACTATGGGTCCCATTAGTTAGCTGGATAGACACCCTCTCATCTCTTTCTTACCTCCTGTGGTCTAATACTATAACATCTGTCCTATATTCTCAGCATTTATACAACAAGATTAAACTCTAATTCTCCATAATGCCAAAAGGCTTAATAGCCCACCTTTTATTTAATATTTTTTTCACTTAAAAAAAAATTTTTAGGCATCACTGCCCTCTGGTGGTGGGAGTAGGAGGCCCAGCCTTTGCTCCTGTGAGCTGGAATTGAACCTCCATCCCAGTGGGCCACAGTCCTGGGCACAACCACTACACCACCGGGGCTCAGCCCTTTTTTTTCACTTTTTATAGTGAACCCCTTGACGTTTTACAGAGCAAGCCAGCTTCCCATTAGGCAATCCACACCGTCTGCTCCATGTCATGAATTGCAAGCCCCCAAATATAACATTATCCCACTTCTACCATATAATTTTCATTGCCATTCCTCATTCTTCCCTAATCTTCTGAGCTTTGTTCTTAGACAAATGCTCCCCTTTCTGGAACACCTTTTCTCCCTGTCTCCTTTCATATATATATATAAATACCCTGGCATGCTTATCTCCAGGTCTACGTGTAATACATGACAGTGCTCACCAAACCCCACCAGAAGTGATGATAACATGATAGTCACTCTTTCTCTTAGACCAAGAGGAGTTAAAGTCAGACCATTATACCCATGCCAACTGTCCCCTTGTATCCCAAACCATGATGCCTTTCCTGGGTCCTTCTTTGCATACCACCACGAGGTTCAGTCAGGATCAACACTCATCAATTTTCAATCACCATGTGAAAATGGGCCAGGAGAAACACTGGACCAGAAGTCAGTAAACCTCATTTTGATCCCCTGTGCATACTACTTTAGTCTCGGTGAAGATATTTGAACTAAATGTCTGAAATCATAGCTCTGATACACAATAATGGTATACCGGGACCATGCACCAGTGTCCATAAATACTAGTTGATTGGTTGATTATTACTCTATCTAGATGATACATCATACATTTACAATAACAGTTTTCTTCTTTAACTGGATTAACCGTTGCCTAGTTTTCCTACTCTGTCTTCTCAACTGCAGCCAAAGTAATGTTTTTGGGAAGGGAAAACCCAAAACTCTAAACTGCTAAACAAGCAGCATAATTTTCCCAATGGGAAAAATAAAATTCAGTTTATTTCAGCAGAGTAAACGCTATTATTAACTTCGCACGAAAAAACAATCTTAATATTTAAACCCAGGCTGCCTCTCCAGATCCCCCCCTACACTTTGCTTTACATATGCCCCAATGTTGTGCCCTAATGTTAATACCCCATATACGTACCTAAGGAGCATTATGTATAAATTAATATTTGAATAATACTACTAATTAAATACCACAGGTTTCGGTCATGTAATGCCAGGGCATGTGCACATGTGTGCATGTTCATGGGTATGTGTGTGTTTGTGCGCGGGTGCACACAGGTTTCACTAAAGGCCCCTCACCCCTCCAGGATCCTGTCTAAAGTACCACATATTGCAGTTAGTCATCCTATTTCCTTAGTCTCCTTGGGCTGACAGCTCTTGACATTTTTGAAGACTATTAGAAAGGTATTTCGTAAGCAGCACGTATTCTCATTTGTGTTATAGAATCTGGACAAAGCCTCATTTCTCAAATTATTTACCTCCTTTCATCCCCAACCTCCCCACCTAGGGTATAGCATATATATTTTAAAATATAATTATTTAAACAGATTGTTCCTATCCTGATTTATATGAACATCTCATTCTTACTACCAGAGAGGCAATGCTGAGTTGAGTCATAGAGACGGATAGGTTTCTGAGACTGTAACTGTTGACGGAGTAAAAAGCCCAGTCTTTCACCTAAGGAGCTACAGTTTGAACTGTTGGCCATGCAGATCACAGCCCAGCATATCACCTCTACACCACAAGAGCTCCATATCACTATCTAACTGTTGTACATTATCTATACCATAGTAACCCTTTGTGGTGTATAACGCTGTGGACTACAACATCATAGGGTTATGAGTCTTCTATCGTGTTACCGTCAATTACGATCCAGGTGATATTTAGCTCAGGACCATCCCATATAGCCCCATGTATGCAGAGAAGAACTGTTTTGACATTGAAAACATTACTAGGTCTGGATGAGCTAGTGGTCTATAAGCCTCAATAGAAATGCGTGTGTTTTGTTCTGGTTTTGGTATTACCAGGAGTCTGAATAGGTTTGAACTGCCAAGCTTTCTGTTAGTAGTAAAACACAACTATTTCTGCCATCTAAGGAAAAATTGTTTGATCACCATAAAATTCCTCCTTTGCAACCCAGCAATGGCTCATCTGTTTTCCATAGTTCTATAGTTATGTCTTTTCTAGTATTTTTTACTAGAAGCATACAATCTCTAAGATTTAGGTCTGGCTTCTTTTGATAAGTAATATGCACTTAAGATTTGCCCATGCTATTGCATGGATCAATAGTGTTTTTGATTTATTGCACACACCTTTTAAAGGGCATTTTGATTGTTTTCATTTTTTAGTATTTACAAGTAGAGCTGCTATTAAAACTTGTATAGATAGGTTTTTAAACCAATATAACTTTCTATTTATGTGGGCAAATCCCTATGATTAGTAATATTGCATATTTACTATGATGGCATACAACTTTCAGTTACTATATGTATTCTTACTTTTAGAAAGTTCACTTTGCAATTCCAAAAGACTTGCACTGGTACTTGTTTTTGCTAACCAAAAGAAATGCAAAGAGGGATTCTGTTTTTATAAGAGAAGGTAAAAAGTGACACTAGCACTGGGGTTTATTTGATGATGAGCCATTAAATAGCTATCCTGAGTAGAAAAAGGCATGTCACCAAGCTCCTTTGCCTGAACTGTACTCAGCATCTCAGCACCAAACCACCATTGCTGTGACCTGTGTCTGTAAACCCTCTATGTAAGAGATAGTTCAGCTTTCATGTGTGATTTGATGCAACTTGGTAAGCTACACTAAAAAGTTTGGCTATAAGAACACTAATACCTGAGTCTAGAAACACTCATGGCCTCCCACCCCCACATCAATTAATGGCAATTGCTTCTTTACTTTACACCATTTGACTTACAAAAGGTGTCAAGATCTATCTTGAAGTACAGTGCTGTCTGTGAGAGGATACTATCTATACTCAAACAAGGAAGAGTTTACATGATTAATATGCAAATTTATGCACTAGGCACTAAAGCTCATATTAGGTACTGAAGAATGTTCCCAACATCTTCATTCTGAAGTTGATCAAATATGCAATCAAGATGAAATGTTAATTATTGTAGTTGGAAACACAAAGAAAGGTTCCGTAGTTGGAAAATATGACCTTGGTCAAAGAAAAAAATATCTGACAGTCACTTGATTAAATTTTTTAAGACTAACTTTTGTATCACAAAACTTTTTTTTTTCCAGCAACATAAGTTGTGATAATAAATATAGACTTTGTCAGATTAAAGACACAGAGATAAAATTGACTGTATCTGGGAGAAAAGATGATGGAAAGAGTCAATATAATCAGCCAATACAAGGTTGCGGGGATACTACAGAGCAGTACATCATTAGTAACTTACAGATAAATTCAGATTGATATTGGAGAAAGTGGAAACAAGTCTCCAGAGCCTAAACATAGCTTGAAGACCAGCCAATTGCATTGAAGAGCTTCTCAAGAACAGATTTGATTCTTTGAACACTAATGACTGAAGATCACATGAGTTGTGGGATGACATCAAGAATTTCACACACCGAGAGCACAAAAGGCCAGTAAAATATATGAAAGAAAGAAAATGCAAAGGTGGGTATCAGGAAAGAGTCTGAAACTTGCTCTCCACTTCACCAACCATAATATTCTTCTCCAGGGTCTAGTCACATTAGCTCCCATGTGAGCGGGTGCACAGCAGGGAGCAAAGGAAAAGAGTTGAACAGAAAAGTTCACAGAAGTATTACAAGGAAGTGATGAGCCAGTTAGGGTGGAGGATAGCACCAAAGAAACATAAAACTTTCCTCTAGTTCTTTAATGGCCAGTATCATGGCCCCTATTTTATCTTAAACAATCCGGCTAGACCAGAGCATGTATATAGGTACAGATAAAAGTTGGAAGCAAAGGGTATCCAGCACAGACAAACCCCTCAAACCCAATATTGAGACTAGAGATACCAGGATGGGAAGGGGAAAGTGGGGTTAGAAAGCAGGAACCAATTACAATGATCTATCTATAACCCTCTCCCAGAGGTGAACAAGAGAAAAGTGGGTGACACTGGTCAGTGTAAGATATGAAAAAATAATCATAATTTATAAATTATCAAGGATTCCTGAGGGAGGGAGGGAGAAAGGGAGGACAATGAGCTGAAACTGCGGGGTCAAGCAGAAAGAAAATGTTTTGAAAATGAGGATGACAGCAGATTTACAGATGTGCTGACATATGGATATCTTTATGTATGGAGTGTGATAAAAGCTGTATGAGCCCCAATAAAATTATTTTAATAAAAAAGAAATTTTCAAAGAACAGCATGAGAAGAAAACTATCAAAAATAATTTCCCCAAAAGCATATGATCAACTGATGATATTGAAAGAAGTCTAAGTTGCATTATTGAAAAATAAGCCTCAAGAATTTATGGAATACCAGTTGAAATCTTTCAGCAATCTAATTAAAGAGTATCATTTGTTTCTAAAGAAAAAGACAACTCGAAAACAGCTACATGGCCAACCTACTAGAAGAGATTCATATCTGTGTCCACTTCAAAGAAAAATAAACCCACAAAATAAAGAAATTATTTAACTGTCAGAAAAACTAACAAATTTATCTTGAAAGAATCACTGCCAGAATGCTTCTGAGAAATGAGGATGGTGACAATTTGTTTCCTCTACTTTGGACACTTCAAAAGAAGGGATCAACCAACTGCCATGTAGCTGACCCATAGTGAACGTATAGGGCAATTAGAACTGCTACTCTAAGTGGCTAAAGCTGTCATTATTTTATTTTTTAAATCATTTTATTGGGGGCTCATCCAACTGTTATCATGATCAATACATGCATCAATTGTATGCAGTCCACATTTGCACGTTTTTTGCCATCATCACTCTCAAAACATCTTGCTTTCACTTAGACCCCTGGTATCAGCCCCCCATATTTCCCTCCCTCCCCACTGCCCCTCACCCATGAACCCTTAATAATTTACAAATTATCATTAATTTTTCATATCCTACTCTGTCTGATGTGCCCCTTTACCCACTTCCCTGATGTCCGTATCCCATGGAGGAGGTTAGATGTAGATCCCTGCAATTGGTTCCCCCTTTCTACTCCACCTTCTCTCTGCCCTTCTGGTATCATCTCTCTCACCACTGGTCCTGTAGGAATCATCTGTACTGAAATCCCCATGTTTCCAGCTCTTGTCTGTACCAGGGTAATTCCTTTGGTCTAGCAGGATTTGTCAGGTAGAATTGGGGTCATGATTGTGGGTGGGAGGAAGCATTGAAGAACCAGAGGAAAGTTGCATATTTCATTATTGCTATATTGTACCTTGACTGGTATGTCTTCTCCCCGCAACCCCTCAGTAAGGGGATGTTGCTCCACCTATTGATGGGCTTTGGGTCCCCAATCTGTACTCCCCCTCATAATAGAAACATTTTTGTTCTTTTACACCTGATATCTGATCCCTGTGACACCTCGTGGTCACACAGGTTAATGTGCTTCTTCCATGTGGGCATTGTTGCTTCTGAGCTAGATGGCTGCTTGTTTACTTTCAAGCCTTTAAGACCCCAGACCCCTGAGGGATCTCTGTGACATAATGGGCCATGCACTGAGCTCTTTAACACAAGATCATCAGTTCAAATCCAACAGCTGATTCCCGAGAGAACAATGTAGTTTTCTGCTCCTGTAAAGAATTGTAGCTTCACTGGTTCCCCATTACATTCATGCTGCATTTACACTGCATTCGTACTGGGTTTAAGTCTGGTCCCTCTTTGACTGTGGAGATATAGGCAACGCACTTTCCCTTTTCTCTTTCACTTGGTACAAGGGTCAGCAGAAAAAGGGCTAGGTACTCAATGATATAAATTGACAACAATGGAGTTAGTCATGGCAACACTTGTGAGGCTGGAACAGGACCAAGCAGTGGTCATTCTCTTGCCTGTGCATTTGAACCACGCCAACACCCCATGCTTCATAGGAGCAGTTGACTTTCGAATACTCAAAGAAGCCTGTCGCAAATTTTGGACTAGAGTGGCTGTGTTATTCTACAATCTGGCCAGTAACAGTTGCATGTTGGTGTGTGTCTATCTCAACTAGTGCTTAGAACCTTCCATTTATTTGCATAAGTTCCCAAACTTCTTTCACTCACTGCCTTATTTTCTTTGTTTAGTAATTTGTTTGTTTGTTTGTTTTGGGGCATCACTGCCCTCAGGTGGTGGGAGTAGGAGGCCCAGTCTTTGCTCCGTGGAGCTGGAATCGAACCTCCATCCCAGTGGGCCGCAGTCCTGCTCACAACCACTACGCCACTGGGGCTCAGTCCCTTTGTTTAGTAATTTATCTTTGTCTAATATTTACTGTCATGAAAAGTGAAAACATTCAAATTCATCTCATTTTCTTGATTTGGTGTCTTCTCTTGATTTATGTTTCCCTCATAGACACAGTCCTCTTCAGATATAGTCTATATCTTAAATCTCTTTCAGATATAATTCTACTATGATCATACATAGCTACTACAAGTTTGATAGCAATGGGCATGGGCATGGTGAAGAGTAATCTAGAATTACTCTGGAATGTTTCAAATAATTCTCCATCTCTGGCCTGTGACCTTCACAGCTTTGTTTTGTGTTTTAGTTTTACTGTGCTTTTTAAAATGTGTATGGCATTCCTCTACCCTCTGCAAATGAAATAAAAGTCTAGAAGAGACCAGAGTATAACTGGCATGCTCTTCTGACATAGCTCCAGTGTGGGGCTCTTACAAAGTTTTTCACCCTGCAGAAAGAACCCTGTTTTGAAAAACGTATGCAAATATATCGCAAACATTCTGATCCCTCTGTTTCAAGACAAGTGAGAGTCTATCCTTTGGCTCTTTAGTGTGGCAATCTACTGGGATTTCCATAGAAAAAGTTTTTGAAAAAAATCAGTAGGACGTCAGGTCTCTCAAATTTCTTACTCTGATTTTGGTTCATATTTAGTCTCCAGAAATGCATAGGCACATTTGTTTTGTTTGTTTTGTTGTTATTAGGGACCACAGAGTCTGCTCCACTTTTAACAATCCTACTTAGGACAGATTGAAACACAGCCCGGTCTGGTGCCATCATCAGAATTATCCCCAGATAGTAGCCCGCTGTGTCAATTCATTTTTTTGAGCACACTTCTCTTTTTAGTTGCCCTTCTACTTCATAAAAAATGCTATCGTTCTCCAGGAGCCAGCCTTTTTGATAACATATCCAACAGATATGAGATGAAATCTCACCTTCCAGCCTTTGAGGAGCTTTGCGGCTGTGCTTCTTCTGAGACAGATTTGTTTGTTCTTTGGGCAGTCTCCAATATTTTCAAAATCCCTTTTGGTAAGAGAACAGTACTTTTATCACACAGAGCTTTTTAAAATTATGAATTCCTGTTTTATAGCCCAGAATACAACCTATCTGGGTAAGTATGTTTACTTGAAAGTAATGTATAGTCTGCTGTTGTTGAATATAGTTTTCTATAAATGTCAACTTGGTTAATAATACAATTCAAATGTTCTATATTCGGATCAATATTCTATCTACTTGTTCTAACATTTATCAACATAGGGTATTGAGCTCACGAATGTGAGTTTCAGATTTATCTCTTTTGTCTTGCAGTTGGATTCTTTCTTTTTTTTAGCTCCCATTTTCCATTTTCACTTTTCATATATAGAAAATGAACTTACCAAAACAGTTAATTTAACCTCCATTTCTATTTCTATTAGGTGCTAAGTCTAGGTTGGTTTTTGTTTGTGTGGTTTATTTTATTGGCGTATACATCTTATACCATGCAATTTAATCATTCTGTCAAGTTACAAAGAGTTGTGCAATCAAATTAAGGACATTTTCTGTTCACAGGTTGATTTTCATTGATTGATCATTCTTCTTATTGTGGATTGTATTTGCATGACTCTTGGAATAGCTGATAATCTTTAATTGAATAGCAAGCATAATAAATTTTACCTTTTTGTGGTAAAGAATAGTCTTGAATTCCTGAAAATCTTTATCTTTGTCCATAGATGCAGTGAAATTTATCCAGAAAAGTTTGCTGCTTTTGTATTCTGTGTTCATTTGCTACAAAGGACTGGAGAATTGCTCAGTCTGTAACCAATTATTTCTCATTAGTGAGGCAATAACTTTCTATGTACCCTACTGACTGCTCCATTATGCTGAGGTTGTCTAATGTGGCTTGTAAGAATAGGCCCTGTTATTTATTTATTTTAAAATAAACAATAGGCTTTATTTTTTTTTGTTTGTTTTTTGGGTCTGTTTGTTTTTTCAGATGTATGTGGAAGAGCCACATACTTATACTGGCTAACACATAGCAGAATAGCTGTTTTTTTTTTTCTACAAATGTTCAGAGTTTTCTCTGCAGCTCTCCCTTCTCTAATGCCCTGCCTTATCACTTTTAAGACCCTTTTCCCCTAAAGTCCAGCTCCATTTCCTTCTTCCTGCCTGCCACCCCCAGTGCATGCTGTACTCCATCCCCTCTGCCTATACTGCTGCCTGGAAACGCTGTCAAAAAAAAGACTGTGGCAATGACAAGCAATGGCCTGCCCTTCCCATTTGCTTCCTTTCTCTGGAATCACTGCCCTTTGCTTCCTTACCTCCATCAATGCCAACATCTTTCAAATCCTTAATTTTTATATTCCCCACTGTTTTCTTTGCTTCATACAGATGACATCTTAGTTATCTGGTGCTGCTGCAACAGAAATACCATAAGTAGATGACTTCCAAAACCAAACTTGATTCCTTCAGTGTAGAAGACCCTCAGTCCAAGTTCACCGTGCCAGTACCAGGGAAGGTTGGCAGTTTAGGAACAAGGTCCTCATCTCTGTTCAGTGTCTATAGGACCAACATCCCGTGGAGATCTGCAGGTGCACCAGGGTTCTTTTGGATTTAGATTTCCAACGCAGGGACCAAGGTCCAAAGCACACAATCTATTCCCAACTCTTCTTTCTTGGTGGTAATTGGCTCCTTTCTCTTTGCTAGCTTTTCTCTCCTTTCATATCTTACAAAAGTTGTTGCAGACCACATGCCAGGGAAAGGCCCTTGGCTCAGAAGAGGACCATGTTGTGATCAAGAGTGAACCTCTCCAATTCTCTTATAATTAATTTGCATATAACACTAGAGCCCACTATTGATGAGAGTTATATAACTGCCACATTATATTATTGCATAAGTACAAACCGCTGAGAAGAGTGACACATAATTTGGGGCACAAAATTTGATCTGTCACCATATGAAAACTTAGTCCATATTATTAGACCTAGATCACAAGCAGAAGTCTCAAATAAGCACTTTTTAAACAGATTTTCTCAGTTATTGATTTGTTTTAATACACATTATTCTTTGCTTTTAAAAAATTCTAATTTATTTTATTCTATTTCATTTTCACATTTCTAAATTCTGTACATGGATTTTGGGTCCTTTTATTACCAGCATATTTTTCCTGACCTAAGCAATCAATAAAAATGTTCATGATATGTCCATACATAAAGACAATGATCTATTATAGGATGGAATAAACTTAAGAACATATCTATAGGTCAAATACTAGGGTAGCAAGTGGATCTTGGGTCCTCACCCAGGTGCTCCCTCAATGCAAGAACACTTTGTTTTCTGAATCTGGCTTTCCTCGAGGTTCACTGGCCCAATACGATCAATGAAGTAAAATGGGTGCACAAGCAAATGTGGTGAAGAAAGCTGATGGTGCCCAGCTATCAAAGGATATATTGTCCGGGGTCTTAAAAGCCTGAAGATAAATAATAGACCACGTATGTACCTGAGAAGAGAGGACACCCACACAGGAGAAGCACAACAGCCAGTGTGGCCACAAGGTGGTAAAAGGTCTAGGCAACAGACATCAAATGGGGGGGAAAAAGCATATCATTGTGTGCACACATCGCCAAGGCACCCACTGAGGACATGTGGGAGCATGAGCAAGAGTGGTGAAGAAAACTGATGGTGCCCAGCTTTCAAAAGATGCAGCATCTGGGGTCTTAAATGCTTGAGCATAAACAAGAAGCCATCTAGCTCAGGAACAACAAAACCCACTATAAAAGAAGCTCACTTTCTTGTGTGATCATGAGGTGCTAAAACAATCAGGTATCAGGCATCAAAGAACAAAAATCAAAATCAATGGACCAATTGACTCCCGATATGGCTGAAGACAAATGGATACAGAGGCAAACAGAGTAGAAGAAATAATGGTGCTCAGCTACCAAATGATTGAATGTCTGGAGTCTCAAAGACTTGAAGATAAATGAGTCACTGTTCAGCGCAGAAACAGCAAAATCCACATGGAAAAAGCACACCAACATACTTGATCAAGAGGGGCCGAAGGGAGCAGGTATCGAGTATTTAAGAACAAGAATCACATCATCACAAATGAGAGGGAGAGCACGATGAGATCTTAAGGGCCACTGGTGGATAATTGGCCACCCCTTTACAGGGGAGTCACAGGGAGGAGACAGACCAGTCAAGGTGCAGCCGGACAGCGATGATGCACACAAGTTTCCTCTAGTTCCTAAAGCCTTCCTCCCCCCAACCATCATGGTCCCAACTGTACCTTACAAATCCAGATGGAATGAAGAAGGTACACTGATGGAGAGAGGAGCTGGAGACATGGGGAAACCAGGACGGATGAGCCCCTTTGGGCCAGTGGTGAGATTGAAACTGCTGGATGGGTGGAGAGAAGGTAGAGTGGAGAGATGGAACCAATTGCAAGGATATACACATAAGCTCCTATTTGTGGGATGGGCATCAGGAGAGTGGGTCGGGGGAGAAGTCGGACAGTGTAAGATATGACAGAACAATAATTTATAAAGAATTGAGTGTTGATGAGGAAGGGAGAGCAGGGAAAGAGGGGAAAGGATGGATAAGTCATTATCAAGGGCTCAGGGGGAAAGGCGGATGTTTGGAGAATGATGACAGCAGCGGAAATGTGAAGGTGCTTAGCACAGTATGTTCATTTATGCATTGCGAAAAACGATGTACAAGTCCCCAATAAGATGATTTTTAATTAAAAAAAGAAATAAGAAATTGTCTAAATGGATTATGGTAATAATTTTACAATATTTCTTGACATAATTGAACTGTTCAATTGTATACTTTGTGGATTGTGTCCCAATAAAAGTTTTTTAAAATGTTCATGATATGTATAGGTGCATATATGGTGTTTTAAATATCAAATAATGAATATTTTCTACTTTCCATTATAATTTTTCCTTGTTCCTTTATTTATTTTGAATTTTCAACATATGAATTAATCTTAGTTTAGTTTAGTTTTATTTCTAGTCTAATGGCATTGAGGCAGAGACTATTTCAAGTAAAATTTCTTTAATAATGCTTAATGTTTTCATTCCTCCTACTCTTTTTTTGATTCCTTTGCTGATATTAGATGAGATTTTGAATTTTCTATGTTATTTGATCATGAACCACAATTAAATGGAACTGAAATTTTTGCATTTTGGATTTTTCTAGAACTTTACTACAGATACCCAAATCCACCTGGGCCAATGGCTCTATTTTTAAAGAATGTTAAAATATAACAGCTCAATTAAGTTAAGTTTGAGGGGGGGAAGCTATTTTAATCAGACCCTTCTTTCTCATTCTTTTCCACAAATGTTTGCAGACCTTAAATATATTTTATATGGAGTCCATTATGTCTAATGTCATGGAATATTGGACATGTCTATGTGCTCTGAATTAGTTTTCTTTTAGGTGGAGTGGTTTAGTCTTTATCATTGCAATGGCTTAAGGATGTGCATTGTAAATAGTATTTGAGATATGGACTTATTTTCACAGTGACTCTGTCAAGTAGAATCTGACAGAAGCAGGCACTTTAAGTTATGAGTTCCTCCAGTGTTGAAAAAATACTGCCTCTTTGGGAGGCTGTGAAAAATCTTGAAGAGGCAAGAATTTCACCTAAGGCTTCTAAATAAAGAGCTGTCACTTTTTTTATTGGATGCAAATGATTTAGTAGTATTAACCTCTTGTAGTAAAAATTAACATGAAGGAGCAGGCAAACAAAACAAAACTATTGTTTGTGAAGAGCAAGTCAAGATGACTAGATCACATCCAAATTGGACACATCCAAAAATAAATCCCAACCCACTGCCATCAAGTTGATTCTGACCCATAGAATCCCAATACAGGGTTTCCTGAGACGATAAATCTTTAAGGGAACAGACAGCATCATTTTTCTCCTGCAGAGCAGAATTAGGGACCTTGCAGTTATCAGCTCAATGCCTAACCCACAGCACCATCAGGGCTCCTGATTGGTACATAAATCAGCACAACTGAAGTTTAATCCATCTCAATTGTTGTCAAGTTGATTTCTTTACCCCCTCTTCTTTTTCTTCACAAAGACTGAGCAGAAGGGAGTAAAGAAAGTAGAAAATAAGAAAGGAAGGAAGAGAATGGAAATTAGAATAAAGGAAGGAAGGAAGGAAGGAAGGAAGGAAGGAAGGAAGGAAGGAAAGAAAGAAGGGAAGATGATAAGAAAAAAGGAAATTAGATCTTGAGTCAGCAAAGTAATTATCCAGCATTTAATCCTTTGGCTTTGAAGTGGACAAAGAGGAAATAACAATTAAGAAGCTACAAGTAATTTTGAATGGATCTTTTGAGACTAACACATCAGGTAATTAAATTCATTCTGCTATTGGGATCATTTATAAATGTTTTGGCTTTCCTTGGGTGGCTGGATTCAGGGTATCCAGGAATTGGTCCAAGAACATGAAAACAAGAGCCCACTCTTTCAGTGTGGCTACCACTGAGGTCAACAAGGATAAAGTCTTCAGCTTCTCCACAGTGGACCTAAGGGCATAAACTCAGATATTTCTTAATATGTGCCATGGGTATGGTTCTGGCCGTGGAAGTAAAATTACTCAGATCCAGTTAAGAAGTATCTTCCCAACTGCTCAGCTTCTAATGCAAAGATTGCTTATTCATCACTGGACCTCACACAGCCAGAAATCATTTCAATTACAGAATAGATAACAACACACAGGGCACTATCCTTACAGACAATGGATTCCCTTTGATCTTATGCAAATTTGCCTTCATTTTAAAAGATCTGAGTCGTCTTTTTACAGCAAATTCTTCATCAAGATCACCTTTGCTTGTGTGCTGCACTTGCAGTTTTAGTGAATGAAAGGCTTTTCTTGATGGAAAAACTCAAAACTCACTGCCATAGAATTCATGTTAACTCATAGCTACTCTATAGGACCCAGTAGATCTGCCTACATGAGTTTCTGAGGCTGTAACTTAAAAAAGGTTTTTTAATGTTATACAGTGTGATTGGCATATAAGTCACTTTCTACCCAATTCAATAGTTCAATCAAATCAAAAAAAGTTGTACAACCATGACCACAATCAATTTTAGAATGTTTCCTTCTTCTTGTATGCAATGCTATTAACTATCCGTTCCCCCGCCCCCCTCCCCCGCCTCCAGTCTCCCCTGCTATATCCTTAAGAAACAATCCAGATACTGTTTCTATAGATGCAACTGTCCTGAATTTCACATACTAAAAAAAAAAAAAAAAAAAAAAAAAAAAAAAAAAAAAAAAAAAAAAAAAAAAAAAAAAAAAAAAAAAAAAAAAAAGGCCAAAACAAAGCAAACAAACAAAAAACTGTCAATAGTAACTAAACATAGAAAAATCCCACTAGGAAAGAAAGAAGAAAAATTAAAAATTGAACAACTTTCCAGTGAGTCAAAAGAGATCAAATGATGGAGTGTTAAATTTTAACTTAACTGCATTGGTAACCATCCCCTTCCCAAAGCTCTGTGAATCTCCCGCTGACCATAGTTGTAGGGTGTGAATAGACTTGTTATCAGACAGAGAACTCTGTAAAAATAATTGTGATAGAGATGCCATATGTCGATTAAAAGGTAACAACATATTGGATCCTCCCTTTGACCCATTTAAAAGTTTATACATTTAAACAACAAAAATCATGAGAATGATACCCTCTCACCATCACCCAGGGTTGTGAATCAATCACTTGTGAACAGCCTCTTTTCTGGAGTAAAAAGCCCTCACCTTTCTCACACAGAGTGGCCAGTGGTTTTGAATTGCTGGCCTCACAGTAGCAGCCCAAGACATAATCACTAAACCACCAGGGTTCCTACCTCCTGGCTAAAACCCACTGTCTTCAAGTTGATGCCCACTACAGCCACCTTATAAAGTCAGCCTGCATTGGATCTATATGCACCTGAGTTTGTTGTTTTGGGGGTACCATTCACTGGGCTTCTATTCATAGTGACCCCGCATACAACAGACCAAAACACTACACAGTCTTGCACCATTGTCATAATCATTCTTAAACTTGAGCTCATAATTGCAGCCACAGGGTTAATCCATCTCCTTAAAGGCCTTCCTCTTTTTCAGTGCCCCTCAGCTTTATGAATCATGGTGTCCTTCTACAGGGACTTGTCATTCCTGATAGTATGTCCAAAGTACATAAGAGAAAGTATCACCATCCTCACCTCTAAGGCACTCTGGTGTTACTTCTTTCAAGGCAGATCGGTTGTCCTCTTAGCTACCCACAGTAATTTCTGTGTTCTTTGTCAGCACTACGATTCAAATAAATGACTTCTTGGGTGTTTCTTATTCAATGCCCCTCGTCCATACGTATGTGAAACAGTTCATAATACCATGGCTTAATTGCATTGGTAACCATCCCCTTCTCAATGCTCTGTGAATCTCCCTTTGATCATAGTTGTAGGGTGTGAATTGACTTGTTAAAGATATTGTGAAAGACACTGCTTTATTATAAAGGCACATCTTTGTTTATTTCAATACCCAAAAGGAGTTTTATGCAGCAGATATTAATGCAATTCACTTTTTGTTCTCTTAACTGATGTTTCCATAAACATTGATTTTGGATCCACACATGGAAAAATCCTTGATAAATTAAACATTTTCTTCATTTATTGATCCAATTTTGTAGATTTTTGATTATCTTTACTTTGAGCTGTAATCCATACTGAAAGTGTCAATTTTTGACTTTCTCAGCAAAAGCTTCAAGTGCCACCTCATTTTCAGCTAGCAAGTTCGTGCCATATGCATATTGTAGATTGTTAATAAATCCTCTTCCAATCCTAATGCCCCAATCTTCTTCATATAAGTCAGTTTCTCTGATAATTTACTCAGCAAACATATTGGATATTTATTAGAAGATGCAATCTTGATCAACAACTTTCCTGATTTTAAACCATACAGTATTTCCTTGTTACATTCACCCAATTGCCTCATGTACACAGTGAGTTCTGGAATTCCCAGTCTTTTCAAGGTTATCCATGGCTTGTTAAGACCCCTACAACCCAGGACCTTGGCCATCAATAAAACACAGTTAAATATATTTCTTGTGTTATATGTTACAGCCAAGTTTCATCTGATAGCAGCCTTGGTATCCACATTGTCTTCTCAATGCAGCCTGGATCACAAGATGCTCCCTGTCAATGTACTTCTTCAACTTTTGCTGGATGATTTCAAGCAAAATCTTATCTGCATGTGATATCAATGATAATTTTCTTTAACTTGAGCAGTCTCTTGTTCGAAATTTGGTATTATTTTATAATTTGAGCATATAATTTGAGAGTTCTATAATTCTGTAATTAGAGTACTAGTAGCTCCCAACCAGCAGCCACTCTGCTGGAGGAAAGTGAGCCTCCTACTCCCTTAAAGAGTTGCTTTCTCAGAAATTCTCAGGAACAGTTCCTCCCAGTTCTGTATGGTCACTGTAAGTCAGAATTGATCCAATGGCAGTGGGAAATTGAAATTCTTAGACAAATTTATTGTGCTAACATAGTTTTGCAAACATTTCAAGAGAGAAGCTAGTGCTGCATGATGTTAAATCCATTCCAGCTCACCGGGACTCTGTACAGCAGAAGGAAATGTGGCTCAGACCTGCACCATCATCACAAGTGTTGAAACACTTGAAGCCATTGTTCCAGCTACTGTATCCATGCATTTCATTAACAAACTTCTTTGTTTTCAAGGAGCCTTTATTTTATCAAGAATGCTGTTCTTTTCTAGGGACAGTTAAAGAGAAGTTGTTTTGATATCCCCTCTTCTGAGATGCATGCTGGCTGTACTTTTTCTGAGACAGATTTTTTTCATTCTTCAGACATCCCATAGTATATTCATGATTCTCATCAACACCATAATTCAAATGCATCAATACTTCTGCAGCCTTCTTTGTTCACTGTCCCACTTTCCCATGCATATGAGGGGATTAACAATGCCATGCCTATGGTAAGTCACACCTCAGTCACCTCAGTCTTCAGAGTGATTTCTTTGCTTTTGAAGTACTTCACATAAGGTCCTTTGCAGCAGATTTTCCCAATTTAATTAGTCCCTTGATTTGTTGACTGTTGTTTCCAATTTTCTGGATGGTAGATCAATGTAAAGTGAAATCCTTTGGGAACCAATTTCAGGGATCTACATATATCTTCTTCTCTAGGGTATGGACAACAGAGAAGTGAATAAAGGGACACATCGGACAGTGTATGATATGAAAAAGTAATATCAATTTGTAAATTATTAAGGGGAGTGGGGGAAGGGGAGGGGAGAGGGAGGGAAAATATGGGGAGCTGGTACTGAGGTCTGAAGTGGAGGGAGGATGTTTCAAGAGTGATGATGGCAACAAGTGTGCAAATGTGGTCTGCATACAATTGACGTACGTATTGATTGTGATAGGAGTTATATGAGCCCCTGATAAAATAATTTATTAAAAAAAGGAGGAAGAAAGAGCTTATATCAAGGGCTCAAGTAGAAAATATTTGGAAATGAAGATGGCAACATGTGTACAAATGTGCTTGACACAGTGATGTATGGAATGATATAATATTTATGAGTCCCCAATAAAATCATTGGGAAATAAAGTGAAATATTTGAAAACTGCGTCATTCCTGTTTATTATGATGCTATTCCTTGGTTCAGTTTTGAGGCTTTTGTTTTTTGTTGAGGTGCAATTCATACTTAAGAGTATAGTTGTTTTAATCTACATCAGTAGGGGTTTAATTCCTCTTCATTTTATTCTAGCAAGCCTGCTCAGTCTGCATATAGCAGGTTGTTAATTAGACTTCTTCAAGTTAATCGTACTTTCAGAGAATCTGGACATAGAGCACTTGGTAGTCATAAGAACAAAATCAGGAGATACTTTGAGGTGTAAAACCGGGAAAGACATATGTCAGGGTTGTGTCCTGTGATAGTCCGGGTAGATTAAAGAAACAAATTCATAGACATACATATGGATATAAGGGTAAGTTTTGTATACAAAAGGGATGGAACTTTGAGAAAGCATCCCAACCCAGTCCAGTTCAAAGTCATAAGTCCAATATTGGCCTATACGACCGATACCAGTCTACAGATTCTCCTTCTGACAAACGAAGTCATGGGTCAGTAGGTGCAGAATCCCAATGCTGGCAGGGATCTCCTCATGACTCCTGGCTTCCAGGGCTCAGGATCCATCAACAGCATCCAGTGGAGGTAGAAGCAAGTCAGCACTGGCAGGGGTCTCCATATGGCTTCTACGGCATCAGGTGTCTGGTTCCAACAGGGTAAGGCCATTGGCTTCTTCTCTAGCTCCTCCACTTCCTGGGATGCTGCCATCTTGTTTTGTCCATAGTTCATGTCTCAGAGACTGACTCCCAACAATTGGGGAGATGACCTTTCATTTCCATGAGGGAAATACCGCAAGATTTCCCAGACATCTCAGCAGAAAACCATGCCCACACAGAGGCTTCATTGGCTACTCAATGGCCAACTCCAGATTAACACCTCTACATTTCAATCATGAAATTAACATAAGCAGATGATCGGCACCTGTCCTTTTACCATTCTTCTTTGATGCCTAGGCTGAGCAAATAATCCAAGAAACAGGACTATGTGAAGGACACAGCATCAGAATTAGAGGAATTAGATGTAATACAGATGATACATTGGAAAAGAAGGTTCTTTAATTTGTTTTTATCCCAAGTGTTTTCTTCTTATAGAGACATTATATAAGAGAAAGAAAGTATTGTTGAGACAGATTTAGAATTATATCTCCATGTGAAAGTGCTTTTAGGATTTTTGTCCATCCAAATAGATAAACCCACTGCCATTGAGTCAATTCTAATTCACAGTGACCCTAGAGATCAGAGTAGAATTGCCCCTTTGGTTTTCCGAGGATGTAACTCTTTATAAGAGCAGACAGCCTCATCTTTCTCCTGCTGACTGACTAGTGGATTCAAATGTTGACCTCCTAGTTAGCACCTGATATGCAGCCCACGACAGCAGCAGCAGCACTCCTTCATGGGCAAACTTAGTTTTTCAGAATTTCTACATCTCATTTAGCATGGAGAAAGTAATCAAATATTTTAACAGCAATAGTACTTAAGTTACTTTCTAGATGGAATGGAGCACTGGTGGTAGACTGAGCAACACATTGGGAGGCTATCCATAAACTCAGCCATTGAACCCCAGGAGACCTTCTGTGGGAGAAAGACGAGGCTTTCTCCTGCAAAGATTTACAGCTTCTGAAAGGCTGAGGTGAAGTTCTATGACCTTGGTTTTCTAGATGGATGTCAAAGAGTAGAATAATGAGGATTATCTGATTCAAGCTAGGTTTAGGATATATTTCTTTCTCATTAATTTTATTTTATAGTTGAATATAACAAAGTAAAATAATCTTAAAACATTTCTGAATTACAATTAATTTTGGATATAATGTGATTAATGATTGGTCTCTCTCTTCCAGAAAGCCTTTCATGATAAACCCCTCCTCAAAAATTAGCATACTAATAGTTGAGTGCCAGAGCTTTTTAGAAAGAGAAAAGAGATGTGGAGAAGAAAGCATGGCCAAGCAGATGATAGTAGGCAACTCCTTTTAAAGAAGAAAGAAGGCCGAGCAGGAGTTATGATATCTGCAATATTCAAGTGCATTGCTTCTATCAAGTGTCAAAGTGAGAAGATTCTTGGAATTCTGGAACAGACCATGAGAGAAGTCTTCAAATTTCTTGTGGGAAAAAATGGAACTGAAAGATGATGATATGATCTCAAAAATGAAATCAAACAAAAATATTGCAAACAATAGACTACAACTTCTAGTGCATCTGAAGTCATAAAACTATTATGAAGTCAAATACTACATTAAACTATAATTTTGAACAAATGCAATAAAATTTAATCTTAATTTTGTTAAGAAAGGCATAAAGTAAAAATTTTTACTTTTATATAAAGAGAATTTTAGGAACTTGTTTTAGCCACAAAAATATTTTAGTATAAGTAAAAATATTTTAGAAATTAAGAAATATCTGGAACTGCATGTTAATGAAAATAATTATGCCAACTTTTGTGGAAGAGTTAAAGAAGCATTTTAAAAAGGAATATTAATTTAAATGCACTTTTAGGAAATAAAGGAAGGCAACACTAAGTAAATAAAAACTTCAACTAAAAAAAATTTAAAAATAAATTTTTAAAGGGAAGCAATACAAAGTAATTGATAAAATAAATGAAACCTAGCTTCTTGAATGACCATTACAACATATTTATATAGCAATACTATTCAAGAAAATGACCTAGAAAATTAATGAGTAAGGAAAAAAGTGAAAATAACTATAAATATGTAAAGTATTAAAATGATAACATTATGAATTTTAAAATAAATATTCCTAGAATATGTAAGGTTGTAGAGTAAGGAATAGAAAACTTGAATAGACATTTATCATTTACATTGGAATAATCAAAAGGAAATAAAAGAAAAAAGAAAAACATAGTTTTACAGTGTTTCCAATTTTTCAAAACTATTTAAATAACTTTGTATCTGCTTTTTCCAGAAAACAGAAAAAGAAGATCATTGCCAAATCATTTAGAACACTATATATTCTTCAGGAAGCTGTAGTAGTAACTTAAAGTACTCAGGTGCTAATGAAAAGGGCCCCAGTTAGAACGCACCAGCCACTCCATGCGAGAAGACCCGACAGTCTGCTCCCACACAGATAACCAGCCTGGGAAACCCAATGGGGTAGTTCCACTCTCTCCTGTAAGTTCATTCTGTGTGAGAATGGACTCAATAGGGTTCTGTTTTAATTTGGTAGGTTTAATTTTTTAATCATAATCTTAGCTTGTGACCATATTACAAAAATTAAGTCATGGGCCCATTTTATTTATAAGCATATAATAAATAGATGTTATTATTATTAAATTGTGCCTAATGTAAATAAACATTAAATCACAAAATAATACTGGAGTTTACTATAAGAATTTAAAAAATGTTTCTCTACTTGAGCTTGGGGAGGACGCTGTTGCAATGCATCAGCTGAATTCATTGAAGTGACACGGATGACTAATTCTCTCACCTATAGAAAATTACTTCTTAAAGTGCAACACTTATTGAGTTATAAAAATGCTAGAATTACAATTGCAAGGTGATTGCCTGAACTTTGTGAAGTTGATGTGGAAAATACCTGAAGGAACTTCTGATATATTCTTTTTAAGATCAGGGAAAAATACAAGCATGTAAACAATTGATATTAATCTGAACAAAGTAACTGTGGGATTTTTCAAAGCTTAAATGAAAGACTACAGATATAGCTCTACATACTGTCAGGTAGAATGTTTTTTCCTAAAAAAAAAACAGTAGCAACAGCAGCAACAAATCAATGTGGATATTTTTGTGGCAGTTTAGAAATTTTTTAGACACAATATCAACAAAATTATCGATAGCAGCTTTTCCATATATACACACCAACTAGCAAGTATAATAAAAACATAGTTTTGAAAAAAGAAAATATCTATAAATAGACTCACTCAAAGAATGCATATTTCTGTAAAAAAACACTAACATTTCCATACAAGAAAGAGAGTTATCTCAATAAAGAGAAGATGATTGTCATTTTTAGACCCTCACCCTGTGCCATGCAGCTCACATTGACTCAGAATGACCTTGGGGGACAGAGCAGAACTATGCCATTGGGTTTCCAAGGCTATAAATCTCCAAGTGCTGACCTTAGGGTTAGCGGCCCAATATGTGACATCCTTATAAAAATCAAGATCAAAGTCAATGCCAATGCCTAACAATCTATAGAACAAGGTATAATGGGGCCCGTGAGCTTCTGAGAATCAAACTCTTTCCAGAAGTAGAAAGCCCCAACTTCTTCCTGTGAAGGTTTCATACTGATGACCTTGCAGTGAGCAGCCATATTAAAAACACATCCATTCTTTCTAAACTGATGTAAAAGTGGAATGCAATATGTAATAAATCTTTTTTTCCAGATCAATGAAATAAAAATATGTATATGGAAAATGAAGACAATGTAAATGTTTTAAAAGGAAATATATGTAATATATATAAACATGTGGTATGTTACACAAAATATAACATAGTATAAAACCCACTGCCATCAAGTAGATTCTGAATCATAGTAATGCTATAGGTTAAAATTGCCCCCTCAGGTTCTTAGGGCTGTAAATCTTCACAGAAGTAATCAGCTAAATACATCTCCCATGGATGGGCTGGTGGGTCCCTTCCACTGGCTTCATGGCTTTCCGATGAGTGCTTTAACAGTTGCAAGCACTAGAGATGGATTGTATGTGTTACATAATCTATACCACACCAGTACTTTCTATACTTTACCTTGCTTGCTAAAAGTAAGGAGTACTTGAAACCCTTGCTGGCGAAATTCAAGGAGTGAACCCTTCAGCATGAATTGAAACTCAATGTGAGGACAAAAATGCTCAAACGTGGGCCACCAGGTGTAGGGTAAGGTCAGGATAACTGGGGAAAGGTTTGAGCTGTCCAGGATTTCTCCCTTGCTTGGAGCTACAGTTAATGCTCACGGAAGCAGCAGTCAAGAGATCTAGTGACGCACTGCATGGGAAAAGCTGCTGTGCAAGCTCCCGCTAGAATGTTCAATAGGAGGGGTTTTATTTGGAGAGGAGAAAAAGAACACCTGGAGAAGACTCCATGTGTTTGAATGGTTGTGCGGGTGAAGAATATTTAAAGTATCATGGACTGCCAAAACACCAAAAAATCTGTCTTGGAAGATGTATAGCCAGCATGCTCTCCCACCTAGTATACTTTGGACAAATTATCAGGAGAGACCAGTGTCTGGAAAAGGACATCCTGTCGGCTACAGTAGAAGGACAGAGACAAAGAGGAAGGTCCTTAGGGACATGGACTGACACAGTGGTTGCAGCAGTGGGCTCAAGCATAGGAACCATTGTGAGGCTGGTGAAGGCCCGGACAGTGTTTCAGCTGTTTCTACTGGCATTGACTCAATGGCACTGAGCAGTAACAATGAAAACGACAACACACGCTGTGTACGGTATACATCGTCATGATAGCATTTGTAAGTAGGCATTCTCACTCCAAAGAGCTCACAGCCACCGAGTTGATGCCAACTCAAAAGGCCCCAATAGCATAAAGTAGAACTGCCCCAGGTAGGAGTCGCTGACTGTTGATGGGAAGAGAAAGCCCCGCCTTGCTCCCGCAGAGCCTGAGTTGGTGAAACTGAGTAAGCCCAGCACTGCTAACTGCACGGTCTGTGGTTCAAACAGGCAGCTCCTCTGCAAGAACAAGGTAAGGTTATTGTCCCATACAGATTCTAAAAACGTCAGCACCTAGGTTTGGGAAGTGAGATGATGATAGTGAGTTGGGTTTGTGTTTTTGTTTAACATACTCTACTTAAAGACAAACAAACCTACTGGCCTTCCAACTCATAATGACCCCACGTAGACTGCAAATCTTTACAGAAGCAGACTGATTCATCTTTCTCTCACAGAGGGGCTTAGAAATGATAGCTGCCAGCCGGTGCTTCAAAGCCTGGGGCTTAATCCACAGGACCATCAGGCTTTCTCTTTATAAAAAATGCTCTATACAATACATAATGTATGATTTGAGAGTAAGTAAAGGCACAGCATGATTAAACATGTGCTGTTGTAAGTGGTTGGCTTCAGAAAAGCTCTTTCAGAAAAAAAAAAACTTTTATTAGTCTCATGAGAGTGACTTCCATCAAAGGTAAATGAAAGAGTAGAATTGGAGGGAGTCGGGGAAAGTCAAGGCAGACAGATCAGCTCAGAACATTATGGTGACTGGTCTGGAATCCCAAAATGGTAATCTTGAGATGGTTCCTCAAAAGACACATGTGCATGTGGTGCTTGTTATAAAGATGCTGTAGGAAATGGAAGTTTGTCTTGGTGAGGAAAGGTGCAGGAAAGTTGTACAGGGCATTGATTTTCCATGATAGCATTATACCCATTCATTCATCCTCGTAGCAAAGTTGTTCCCTGAGAATTTTCCTGGAAAACACTACCCCACCTACTCAGCAGATCAGTTCTTGCCTCTTCAGACTTCTTATTCAGAAACTTCAAAGAGCATGGTATATGAACTCTTGAGATGTCAAAAATACCATTTTGATGTCTACATTGAAGAGTGCTGCATTCTTTAAGGAAGGTTTAGTGAGATGGAATTACTATTTCCATTGCATAGACCTTGATGGAGGACATTTTGAGCTACAATGTATACACGTATTGTTATTTTGGGGTAATAAAGAGTTCTATGGTTTTGAAGCAGTATTTTGGCTCATCCTCTACTGTATAACATATTACATAATGCACAGCATGTAACACTTTTCAAAGTTCATGAAACAATAGAATTAAAAGATAGTGGAAAATTTCCACAAACTTTTCATGAGCTTCTTTTCATACTATACACCCAGAAATATAATATACCCTGTGATTTATTTATACAATGTACTGTATAACATGTATAAATATAAAAGGTATATTGCATGAAGTAGCTTCAAAAGTTTGTGGAAAATTGAATTGTAAGATATATTCATGATCCACCTACTTCTCACTTATTACCTATCTCATTATCTAATGCCTCACATGCATAACAATAGTACAACATTTATTATTTGTAGATCATCACACTGCTGAATAATGGGATTGGCAAAAGTACATGCATCATCTTGCTTATTTTGTTTTTAGTAGTGGTGGGATATCAGAAACCAATCCAGCTATCAAGATGGGACATTTGTATTTTTTACCTGCAGAGAAAACAACATGCACAAAAAAGAGGCATCCCAAAATGAAGCAAACATAAAAAACAGGACAGTGACAGCATCAACAAAAAAATAAGACCAATGTCCAACATATCCACCTACATGCAAAAATGCAAAAATAATAATACAAAAACCTACAAATAGTTTAAGGTTTATTCATTGACCTCTAGGAGTATATCCTGGTTGTGTCAGATGGGGTGCCACACCCAGGCCCCAAAGTATATCTTGGTGCTCCATCTGGAGCTCCATGCTCTGTTGTACACCCTTAGGTTTTTGCCATGGTGTGGGTGTGCTAGACAGGTCCTAATCATGACACTGTTTCTCCATGGTGACCCTGAAAGGCCTTGGGCCAGTGAGGGTAGCCTTCTTTCATATTGGGACTGGCCATATGATCTTCTCTTTAGATCTGCTGTTCTGAGTGGGAATATCATCTTAAAGGCTCAGTGGGCCAGAATGTACTTCATTCTATTTTCCTCCCCCTTCATTTATTCTCATGTATTCTGGTCAGGTATATTTCTCTCCCCAAGCTGCAGCTTCGGTGTTGACCTCCATGGCAAACTCACCTGGGGGAGAGGCGGGTGCCCCTGTAGTTGGAACCTCTCAACTGGTTCTCCACTTCATTGCTTCATGCCGCAATCACATCAGAATTTACCGCATTTAAGTTTGGTTCCTCTTTTTCTGTAGAGATATAAAAAATACACTCCCCTTGGGTGGGTTAGTATTCCATTCCCTCTCTATATAACACCATCTGACCCACCCCTTCCTGGTGCCCGACCCTAGCTGGCTACCATATATAGATTTGTTCCTAGATTTGGTCTGGCCCTTGCCATACTACTGGACCTTCCCCCAGGATTTTCTGTATAGAGTAGATGTTTCCCAGTGCCCCTTTTGCATTTTTAAAATTATTATTATGCTTATCTCAGTGGACTCATATTGTACATGTCCTTTTGCTCTTGGCTAACTTCACTTAGCATAATTTCCTCCAGTTCTTTCCATTCGATGATGTGCTTCACGTTTCCATCACTACTTTTCAGTGATGCATAGTGCTCCATTATATGTATGGACCACAGTTTTTTAATCCATTCATCGGTTGATGGGAATTTGGACTGTTTCCAACTCCTTGTGATTGTGAACTGTGCTGTGATGAACATTGGGGCACAGATGTCTCATCGTGGATTGTTGCTTGCCTCTTCTGAGTACATGCTCAGTAGGGGGATTGCTGGGTCATATGGTAACTCAATTTCCATCTGTTTTAGATATCTCCAAATTGATTTCCATAGTAGCTGTACATACCAGCATGTCTACCAGCAGTGGATAAGAGTCCCTATCTCCTCTCAACCTCTCCAACACTTGCTGCTTTATAATTTTTGAATTGGGCTATCCTTGAGGGTGCTAGGTGGTATCTCATTATTGTTTTGATTTGCATATCTTTTATGGCTAGTGATCAGGAATATGTTCTCATATGTTTATTGGCCATTCTGATTTCTGCCTCTCTGAAACTTCTGTTCATGTCCTTTGTCCACCACATCAGTGGGCAGTTAGATTTATTCTTTTTGGAAGCTATCAGGGTATTGTAGATTTTAGTAAAAAGGCTTTTATCTGATTTATCATTGCTAAAGATGTTTTTCCAGTCCATCTGCTCTCTTATTACTCTGTTGGTGAATTCTTTCCATGTGCACAGGTGTTTTATTTTCAGTATATCCCACTTGTCTATTTGTGCCTCCTCTGTGGGTGTGTCCTTCCCTATTTCTGAGAGCTGATATAATCCCTGTGCCAGTGCTCTCAGGTTGGTCCCAATTCCCTCATTGATGCCCTTAATAGTTTGAGGTTTCACTTCGAGGTCTGTGATCCACCTTGACTTTATTCTAGTGCATGCAATGAGGTAAAGGTCTTGCTTCATTTTTCTACGGTAGATATTCATTTATTCAAGCACCACTTTTTGGAAAGGGCATCTGTTTCCCTTTTGAAATTTTTGGGGCCCTTATCAAAGATCAGTTGTCTGCAGGGTGATGTTTTTATTTCTGGATTTTCAGTTCTTTTCCATTGGTCCGAGCATCTATCATTATGACAATGCCATGCTATTTTGACCATTGTGACTGTATAGTATATATTAAAGTCAGGTAAAGCAAGCCCTCCCACAGTGTCCTTCTTCTTGAGGAGTTCTCTGATAATTCTGGGCTTCTTCCCTCTCCATATGAAGTTGGTAATCATTTTTTTTCCATTTCTTTGAAGAAAGATGAGGCTTATTGCATTGGAATTGCATTAAACTTATGTAGTGCCTTGGGTCCTCTTTACTATATTGAGTCTTCTGATCCATGAGCATGGGATATTCTTTCATTTGTTAAAGTCACTCTTGGTTTCCTGTAACAGTGTTCTCTAATTTTCCTCATATGTATCTTTTTTTTGTGGGGGGGGCGGGGAGGCAATTACTGCTCTCCGGTGGAGGGAGTAAGAAGCCCAGCCCCACTGCTGGAATTGAACCTCCGTCCCAGTGCCTCATATATATCTTTTTGTCAGGTATATCCCTAAAATATTTCAATTTGTGCTTGACTTTGAGAAGGATAACACTTTTTTAATCTCCTCTTCAGTGGTCTTATACGATGTGTGTGTATAGTAGTCCAATAGACTTCTGATTGTTGATCATTTATCCTGCCACTCTGCCATACTCCTCTATTGCTTTCAGTACTTCCCTTGTGGAGTTTTCGGGATTTTCCATATATAAAATCATATAATCAGCAAATAATATTAGTTTCACCTCCCCCTCAGGAGGATACCTCTGATACCTTTTCTTCGCTTTTGCTGTTAGCTAAAACCTTCAGGATGATATTAAATAAGAGTGGGGACAAGGGGCAACCTTATCTGGTCTGCTTTTTCACTGCAATTGTATTAGTCTTTTCTCCATTAACTATCACATTGGCTGTTGGTTTTTCATATATACCTTGTATTTGTTTGAAGAATTTCCCTTCTATTCCTATCTTCTCGACTGTCTTAAACAGGAATTAGTGCTGGATGTTGTTGAATGCTTTTTCCATATCTATTGATATTTTCATGTGGTTCTTATAGTTTTCCATGTCAATGTGGCAAATAATACGAATGGTCTTTTGTATGTTGAACCACCCTTTACATGCTGGGTATGAACCCCATTTGGCCATGGTAAATGATTTATTTTATATACTCTGCATTTTATTAAGGATTTTTGCATCAATGTTCATTAGGGATAATAGTAGTTTTCAATTCTTGCCCAGTTTCTGTATCAGTGTTCAGGAGTTTGCCATCTTGTTTGATGTTTTGGATGAGTCGGTGTAGGATTGGTGTCAGTTCTTCCCTGAATGCTTGGTAAAAATATCCTGTAAAGTCATCTGGTCTGGGTGATTTTTTTTGCTGGTAATCCCTTGATAACCTTGTCTAGTTCTTCTATTGCTAAGGGTCTATTTAGATTCTTGATGTCCATTAGGGATAATCTGGGAAGAATTTGTCCATGTCTTCCAAATTGTTGAATCCATTGGAGTACGGTCCTTTGTAGTACGGTGTAATATTCTTTTGCTTTTATTAGGATCAGATGTGATATCCTCTCTTTCATTCCTCATTTTTGCTATTGAAATTTTTCCCCTCCTCTCTTTGGTTTAAGTTTGCCAGCAATTTGTCCATTTTGTTAATCATTTCAAAAAACCAATTTTTAGCAGCATTTATTTTTTCCATTGTTTTCTTATTTTCCCTCTCCTGAAGCTCAGCCCTGATTTTTATTATTTCTTTTCTCTTGCTATTAGTGGGATTGTCCTGCTGACTATTGTCTAGCTGTTGTAAATTGTGTGCCAACAAATCAGTTATGAGACACTCTTCCTTTTTTCAGGTGTGCATGTATTGCTATGAAACTCCTCTGAAGACTGCCTTTGCTGTGTCCCATAAGTTTGGGTATGTCGTGTTTTCCTTCTCATTGGTTTCTAGAAATTTTTTAATTTCATCTCTGATCTGGGCCAGTACACACTCCTTTTACAATAGAGAATTATTCATTCTTCAATTATTTCCTCGAGTTCTTTTCATCTTCCTTTTGTTGATTTCCAACTTTATGGCACAGTGGTCTGAGAGTTCTGTATGATATCAGCATGCTTAAATTTATGGACATTCGCCTTATGCCCCAGCATGTGGTCTATCTTCAAATAAGATCCATGTGGGGATAAAAAGAATGTGAATTGTTTTTTATTTGGAGGAAAAACTCTGTAGATATCTAACAAATCAAATTGTCTAATTGTAGTGTTTAGATCGTTAACCTCCTTGTTGAGTTTCTTTCCCTGTGCTCTGTCTTTCTCAGAAAGTGGTGTGTTGATGTCACCCACTATAATTGTTGAGGCTGTAATTTCTTTTTTACATCACATGGAGTGTTTGCTTTACGTATTCAGTAGGTCTCTCATTTGGGGAATATATGTTTAAAATGCTTATTGGATCACTTTCTACCCTTCCCTTGAGCATTATATAATGTCCCTCCTTATCTCTTTTTATGGTTTGCACTTTGAGGTCAATTATACCTGAGATTAGGATTGCTACCTACCCTGCTTTTTTTGAATTGCTGTTTGCCTGGTATATTTTTCTCCAACCTTTGATTCTGTATAAGTACCATGTGCTAACTGATTGCGCCACTGGATCTCCAGCCTTTGATTCTCAATATATTTTTCTGTGATCTTAAGATGTGTCTCTTGGAGGCAGCAGATTGAAGGGTTGTGTTTTATAAGCCAGTCTATTTATCTCTGTCTCTTAAGGCCTGAATTCAAGCCATTGATGTTCAGGGTTATTACATCTAACTGTGCACTGTGTGTTGTCCTTTTATCACACTTGTGTTTTGTGTTTTTCTATCTCCATGGGTTGTGTACATGTCTGTTTGTGGTTCATTCTTGCGCTTCTTCCATCCCTGAGCCAGAGTTATCTTGGGGGCTGTTTGCCCTTTGCTAGTTTCTGGGTAGCGTCCTTCTGTGTTTCAATCTCTGTGTGTGCTTGGTGATTGCTGTCCTGCCCCCGATGGGTTGGTGAGGATCTTTTGTAGGGCTGGGTTCCTTTTAGCATATTTTTTGAGATTTTCCTTGTCTGGAAAGACTCACTTCTCCTTCAATTTTGATAGTTAATTTGGTTGGAAAGAGTATTCTTGTGTTTGCATAGTTTTCCTGCAGTTTTCAGAATATGTTAACCCACTCTCTCCTCTTCCTCATAGTTTCCATTGATAGAGCTGAGCATATTCTTATCTGTTTGCCTTTATATGTCATTGCCCATTTTCCCCTAGCTGCTCTCATAATTTCTCCTTTTCCTCATAGTTGGATAGTTTCACAATGATATGTCTTGGTGTTTTCTTCTTGGGGTTCAATCTAGCTGGCATTCTTTTGGTCTCCTGGGTGGTTGACTGGTTTTCATTCATTAAAGTAGGGAAGTTTTCCTCCAAGCATTCCATCCCTAGTTTGGATGTTGATTTCCTTGATGCACCTTCCTCTGGTAGACTGATAATTCTAATGTTGTTTCTTTTCATAGCATCAGACAGAATTCTGATGTTTTCTTCTGCTTCTCTCATAGAATTGCTAGATTTTGTTCTCCCATTTATTAATATCTACTTGTGAGTCCTCTAGGTCACTGATCCTGCTCTCTGTCTCCTCCAGTCTCTGGGTGAAATCTGAAAGTTTACCATTTGTTTTTGTTAGCTCACTCCTTAATTCTTGGATTTCCCTTTGGTGCATGGCCTTTATCTCCTTTATCAATTCCTCCTTCTTCTCTAAAACTTCACTCATGACCTGCGTATGTCTTAGCAATATTCTGAAGATTTCTTTCTGTGTTTGACCTATCTCCACATTTTCTATGACTGCCATTAGGTCTAGCTGGTCATCTTGCATTGGATTTGGTTTCTCTTTTCTTCACACTGTGGAAGCAGCTAGTTGTTTTTTGTTTGATTTCGTCAAATTAGTTGGCATTTTCCTTGGTGTTTCAGAGTCCTCCTGGGCTTTCTTTTGGGGAGGCTGCTTTTGTATTATAGCTTCCCTCAGGTCACCTCAGCAACTGTTTGCAACTGGGCTTGTTGCAGGTCTTATGGAAAGTGTTGACTGAGTTTAGTAGTGAATGGGTTGGAGATTGGTGATCTGTTCCTGGCCAGGGGCACTTCCCACTTCCCAGGTGAGAAAAATCCACTGGCCGGGTAGAAACCTGTGGATGCCTAATGACACCTGGGTGCAGACCTCCTGGGTGAGGGAGGGGCTGGCCAGCAGATCTGCTGGGGACCGGAATCTCTGGGGGTAGGGACGGAACATGTGGTCTCTTTGGAGGGTCTACACAGGACTCTGGGCACACTGGGGTGGAGAGGACTGGCTGGGGATTTGTGTGGGCACTGATGCAATGCCAACCACTCACCTGCAGTTGCAGAGTGGGCACCCTGAGTTCCACCACTAAAGAAATGTCAGCGTTGGTGGGGAGTGTTGGCATGCGGTTTGCACCTATTTCCAACTCTGAGGAGAGTTCTGAACTTTCCTGAGGGTCAACAAACCAATTTGAGGACCCCACCTGTGACAGTCATCTGCTTATGTTAATTTTATGTTAATTGAAATGTAGATGTGGAGGCTAGCCTGTTAATCTGGAGATAGCCATTGAGAAGCAAATGAGGCCCCTGTGTGAGCATGGCTTTCTCCTGATACATCTGAGAAATCTTGTGATATTTCCCTTGTGGAGAAGAGAAGCTAACTTCCCCAGTTGTTGGGAGACAGTCTCAGAGATGATGAATCACAGACAAGACAAGATGACAACAGCCGAGAAGCTGGAGGAGCTGGCGGAGAGACCACACGGCTTTGCTCTGATGGAGCCAGATCTCTGAAGCTGAGGTGGCCACATGGAGACCTCTGCCAGTGATGAGTTGCTTCTGCTGTTGATGGCCCCTGAGCCCTAGAAGCGAGGAGCCATGTGGAGACCTCTGTCGGTGCCAGGGCTCTGCACCCACTGACCTGTGACTTCATGAGTTGAAAGGAGACTTTATAGACTGATTTCGGGCATATGGGTTAATATCGGACTTATGACTTTGAAGTGGACTGGGCTCAATGTCCTGTTCCTCTTGTATATAAGCCTTTTCCTTATATTTATATGCATGTCTATGAAATTTGTTCCTCTAGCCTACCCGGACTAACCTACCAACCTTTCCCAAGTCACCCCCACTCACCAATCTCCAGGAGCTCTGGACCTGAGTTACCTGTCTGGCTGCCATCTTCCCCAACAATGAATCAAGATGGGACATTTTTGTGTAAATCCACACTAGAGAGTGCTACTCGACAATTAGAAAACTCAGCAGGAAAAACACAACTCAAAAGAAGGCGTACCAAAACCAAAACTGAGTGAAGCAAACCTGGCACTTGTGGAGCAGTAGTATAGTAACTTGTTGCTTTAGGCATATTTTATAAGAATGCACTTATGTTCTGAATCTGATTATTCACATATATTCAGTATTGGGAAGGGCCTGATTCTCTAGTCTGGCAGACTCATTCCTGTGACTCTTGGGTGTTTATTTGCAAATCATTTGTTTTTCTTTAGTTCATGCTTTAGGCTCTGATGGTAACTATCAGTGGTTTAAAAAAGAATTTTTTATCTTCCAAGACACCACGGTAGATTAAAACACAGGATTATGTTTTATTAACTGTCCATCTTGAAGTATTATGGTTTGTAAAACTTATCTGAATGAGTAATCTACATTCACTTCTCTGCAGGCTTGTGAAGAAAAGTGGTCAGGAGAGATTAATTTAATTCTTACTTGGACAAAGACTAACAGAGTTATATTTCTTAGCGTTCCCCATGAAGTATGTTTTTAGCTCATTTGTTCATGGAATCTTAAGTTGACACAAATGTTCATCCTTCTAAAGTCTCATCTTTCTGGAAGTTCCTGTCTCATCTGTACCTGTAGCCATTTTAAAGTTGTGGGCCATAAGAAATGGTAGACGTCCTCAGTGATTTGTTCTTCTCATTTGGATTCATGCTTCGTCATCATTTCTGCTAAATTTTATGCTCGATCCACTCAATGGCATCATAGTATACACACGAGTCTATATGGACAAATGTTGTAGAGACTATTTTAGGAGGATTTTCTATGAAAATCTAGTCTGCTGGGTGCAGAACCTTTACTATAAAGAATGATGTATATTCCTGGACATAATTTGGGCACCCTTGGATAATTGAGTCATTTTTGCTTAGCCAGTACCATCCCCATCCCTGCACATAATAAACATCAAATGTTGGATGGTTTGAGGAGCGCAATGATGTATGAAGAAATAAGTGAATGCACCGCCCCCCTCAGGAGTTAGAGATTTGATATTGGATACCTTAGAAAATAATACTGTCAAATGAAGTTCACATTATAAGTTGTATTTTCCTACACTTATGTTTTAAGACTAAAGTATCTAGTCCACTTTACCAAGCTAGCCAAAAGCAAGACAAAAAAATCCTCAATATGCTGACTGTTTAATGTATGGATGGAAATATAATAATTCAAAATGAGTCAGTGATTAATGATTTATGAAACTCAATTTCCATATATTGTGTACGTTTTAGAGCATCAGTGGCCACATTAATAATAAATTCATTAATTTAACATTTTTATATCACATAGGGATGAGTATTTATTGGTTTTCCAATATAGTATTAATATACTATCTGCCAGCCATTAAATATTTCTGACAGGAAGACATTTTGCATTAATTTAATTTGTCATTTATAGCCAGAATTAGAAGGAGTGTGTTATTTTAAATTTTTTATTAAAATGTAACATCATTTTTTCTGTATTTTGGCTATATCTGCAAACTTGCAATTTTCTCTAAGATAACAAAGATTGAATGTCCTTGAAAGTAAACTTAAATTCACACTGGCTGGGTAAATATTCATGAACAACAGCAGACTCTACATTTAAACATGAGTCTTACCCTCATCCTGGATTATATCATCATATGTCATGTCCTGCCTTGTGAATGCTGTAGAGTGCTGGCAGAACTTTGATGAAGTCATTTCATAGCTTTGTGCAAATCAGCATCAGTGCGAACGTACCTCAGGGTCTGTGACACCATTTGCACTTACTAGGAATAAGCTCTCTCTCACTTTATACACATAGTGATTTTGCTTTTCTTAAGACTGGGGAGTGTGAGGCAGGAAAGTCTAAGTAGTCGGGGTCTGGATTGTCAGGAGGTTATGTACACTAATGACAAAGCAAAACAACAAATGATTACCATTCAATAGATTTTTCTTTAGGGCACTGTTTCCGGCATTGGACTGTCATAAGAGTAGATGCTCTGGACTTTCTCCCTATTTGCAGCTGATTGAATTATTTTAGTCCATGAGAGTAAACTGTTGCAGCAGTCAGGACCTTGAGGTTAAGAGCAGGGGTGGAACTTAGGAAAGCATACACATATCTGCTGTGTCCTTATTTTGTACATGGAAATTTATGAAATAGGTACATGGTTGTTCTTCCAGCATTTTTTTTCGTCATAAGAGAATGACCACCCCTCCCTTCCAGGATTCTCATGAGAAATTATCATAAACATGAAGGCAAATTTCCTACCAAAGGAACTGAAACAAACTCAAGTATTCATAAAAAGTAAATAATTTAAACAACCATGAGATATCATCTAACACCCTTGAGGCTACCCCAAATCAGAAAATCAGAGTGCAACAAATGTTGAAGGGGACGTGGTGAAATAAGAACACTTCTACATTGCTGGTGGTCGTGTACATATATACAGCCACTATGGAAAGCAGTCTGGCGATACTTAATGAAAACAGAAGTTGAGCTACCCTATGATCCAGCTGTTCCACTATTGGGTATATATCCAGAAGATATAAGAAATAAACCACAGCCAGTGGTATGCACGCCAATGTTTATTGCAGCACAATTCACAATCACAAAAAGTTGGAAGAAATCTAAATTTCCATCAGTAGATGAATTGATCAACAAACTCTGGCACATACACACAATGCCTCACTCAAAAGTTCTGACGAGCACATGAAACACATCTCTGCATGGGAAGAACTGGAGGGGATTATGCTAACTGAAGCCAGTCAATCACAAAAGGATAAGTACTGAATGAGACCCTGAGGTAAATAGTAACAATTTGGTGTGTATAAAAGAGAAGACTCCTAGTGAGTCCTAAGACCATAACAGTTGGTCCATGATGTAGGGTAAGGGAAGGAGAGAGCACTAAACCCAGGGAGGTACATGCTGGGTGCAACATAGTGATGGGAGAAGGATGAGGGGGTGGAGGAGACATGGAGATAAAAGGGAGTTCAAAAGTGAAAGGATAACAGAGAGAACAGGTCTCTAACCCATCGGGGGACTGGGGGAGATACTCGTCTTGTCTCTACAGAAACCGGAAAGGGACAGCAGTTCCTACCAAGAAACACCCAACCATGAGGACAGCATGGACACATGGAAGGATTCAAAAGAGAGAGCTACAGAGCCGGACACAACCAGAGTCAGATGGACTCCATCACTAGAAGTGGGCGTGGCAGAGAATACGTTGGGGGAGGGGCCAGCATCCCATACCCACAGGGACAAAGACAAGAAGGGAGAAAGAGGAAGATAGCCATTCCAAGCCGCACGCCAAGGAATACATCCCTCTGGAGTCGCTATGTGCCACAGAAAGGACTGGGTAAACAACAATTCCTGAGGGCATGAGAAAGGGGAGGAGAAGGAGGTGTGGACAAACACAGGACCAACAAGTGGTCTGGAAAGGAGGGTTTGGGAGGCCTG
>PVJH01017447.1:0-47792 GCA_004026705.1 Nesogale talazaci | reverse complement strand
ACACATGCAGGAAGCACACGAGCATGCGTGATCAAGAGGGGCCGAAGGGAGCAGATATCGAGCACCAAAGAACAAGAATCACACCATTACCCAGGAGGAGGAGAGCAGGGTGGGGACCTAAGGCCCACTGGTGGGTAATTGGTCACCCTTTTACAGGGGAGACATAGGGAGGAGACAGACCAGTCGGGGGGCAGCCAGGCCGTGATGATGCATACAAGTTTCCTCTGATTCCTGAAGCCTTCCTCCCTGTCCCCCAACCATCATGGTCCCAATTCTACCTTGCAAATCCAGATGGACTGGAGAAGTCACACTGGCATAGAGGGGAGCTGGAGATATGGGGAAACCAGGATGGATGGGCCCCTTCGGGCCAATGGTTAGAGTGGAGATACTGGAAGGGTAGAAGGAAGGTGGGTAGAGAGACGGAAGCAACAGCAAGGATATATACACAAGCTCCTATTTGAAGGACGGGCATCAAAGGAGTGGGTTGGGGGAGAGGTCGGGCAGTGTACGATATGACAAAACAATAATGATGTATAAACTATTGAGGGTTGGAGGGGAGGAGAGACCAGGGGAAGAGGGGAAGGAATGGATAAGCCGATACTAGGGGCTAAAGGGAAAAAGGTGGATGATTGGAGAACAATAATAGGAGTGGACATGTGAGGGTGCTTGACAAGTATGCTTATTTATATATTGTGAAAAACGATGTATGAGCCCCTAATAAAATGATTGAAAAAAAAATTAAAAAAAAAAAAGAAGTTTCAATAAATTACTGGAGCTCAAAGCTTAATTAGAATGAATTCACAAAAGAATATGAGACTTTTAAATGGAGTAAGTATGCATAACTCTTCCTTACAGGATAATGTGGTAATAAGAGTTCTATGGGTTTATTTAGCGAGAAGATTTTATAGCGTGGTGGTTTGTACATAGAAGTTCACCATATATCATAATACCAGAGTTTCACTGTGGATTAAAATTGTACCCTCAATTATTACAAAATGTTATCCTTATAAAGAGTATAAAGTTTTTATTCTTCCTAGTTTGTTTGTTTTTTTTGGAGGGGGGGGCATCACTGCTCTCCGGTGGTGGGAGCAGGAGGCCCAGCCCCACTGCCGCAGTCCCGCGCACAACCACTACGCCACCGGGGCTCAGCCCTTCTTCCTAGTTTTATAATAAAGTTTTACTATACTTCTGGAGCCCTAGACCTGTTTCCTAAGGAGATAGAGACTAAATTTAATAGGTATAGACCTTACTCTTGGCCTGCTAAGGAAACTGGTAGGAGAATACTAGTACATCCTGTGAGTTTCTATTTACAAAGAACAGGAGGAATTCCAGAACATTTCATTATGCACAGATCAAGATGTATTACACAAAGAGAACAAAGGAATATTGTGTGCTTTAAAATTGGCAAAGGTGTGTGAAAGTTGTGATCTTTCACTCTCTTCATGCTGTATATTTAACAAATAATCCTTGAAGCAAGACAATATGAAGAGGAATGTGGACTCAGAATTGAGACTCACTAATAATTTCTGATAGGTAGCTGACACAACCTTACTTCTCTAAAATAAAGATCATTTGAAGTTCTTACTATTGAAAGTAAAAGACTAGAGTCTTCAATGTAGATTATACCTGAACATAAAATGAAATGTTTCATTCTCAGGCTCATACACAATGTGATAGTAAATGAATAAAGAGTGATTTCATTCTACTTGAATCAACAATCAATGTCCATGGAAGTTAGGAGTCAGGAGATCAAGTAGTGTTGATGAATTTGCTGCAAAGGATCCCTTTAAAGTCTTAGAACTCAAAGACATTACATTGAGGATGGAGGTACACCTGGCCTAAACCGTAATCTTTTCAAATGCTTCATAGGCATGCAAAAGTTGAATAATGAAGGAATAACAGATGCATTTAAATTGTGGTGCTATAAAAGAATATTCAATCTGTACTGCCAAAAGAATGAATAAACCAGTCTCAGAAGAAACATAGCCATAATGTTCTTTAGAAGTGAGGATGGCAATGTTTGAAGACAATTATTAAGATAAGTCATCAGTGAACACCAATTGATAGAGAATGATATAACAAGGGAAATCCTCTGGGAGACAGATTGACATTATATACACATAATGAACTTCAACATACAGAAACAGGGAAATGGCATTGAATCACCTTGTCATCTGCTATGCACGCCCAAGAATGCCATGAGCAGGGCTAACTCAACAACAGCTAACAATATTTATTACAGTCTCCTACATTCAAATATATTTGTTTAGTTTTTTTTTTTTTTTTTTAAAGCAGCACCTCCAGTACCAACCTGAGGAATTCCTGTAGTGTAGAAAGGCAAGGTATTCAAGATGTTTGAGGGTGAACAAGATTTATTTCAGAAGAGCAAATGAAGTCCATCTCCTGGTAGCCAATGCTTACCCCATAAGCTAAAGACTTGGCCTCAGTACCAGCAGAATGAGTACATCCACTGAACAGCACTTTGGTAGGGACTACTTAGTTTCCAAATATGTTTAATGTAAACAATAAATCATGGTTTGTAAATGTTGCTCGCCACAAAAACTTTTAGAACTCTGGAATGAATAAAATGGTTCCACATCACTTAACCAATGAGCTGCTTATACCCTTTTTTGCCAACTTACAAACAATGCTATTTCTTTCATATGCTAAATTCTATATTCTAAGTTCCAAATGACACTTTTGGTGTTTTGCTGCTGACGACCCCAACAGAAGAATAAATCATTTTTTTTAATCCTGGAATTCAAAACACATGTAATAATGATAGTCTTTACAATCAGAATCTGTATAGCCATGTCATCATTTTATAAACACCATGGTTTTTCGAAGCGGATGCTCAGGAAAGGGACAGAAACCCATTTCATAAAATATAGTCCCCAATGTGCTTCAGCGATAACTGAAAAGGGACACTCTAGAGGGGCAGACTTTGCAAACAGTGGATATCTTTTCAGAGTGCTCCAAACTTGGATGAATTTCTTGTTATAAATCACTTTGATGAATGGAACACATTTGCTGCAGTGGTTCTGTAATAGCTCTTCTTAAGGCTTGAATAACTCAGGCTAGAACAAGTGTAAGGAAAGGGAAAACACAGTGCTCAAAAATCACTGGTTTCTCTTTCAGAAACAATACTGCCCCTTTCCTTTTAAAATACAGTCATGACAAATACATTTTTTCCTGTATAATCTGATAATCTGATAAAATTATCATGTATAATTTGATAAAACTGAATTGGAAATAATAGCTCTCTATGGATATTTCAGGAGAGGAAATAGTAGTATGGTTAATATACATTCTGGAACCAGGCTACCTGTTTATGAATAACAATTCTTTCACTAGCTGTTTGAAATTGAGAACTTTATTTAAACTTATTTTCAAGTTTCTCATCTGTAAAATATCACTACTACCAACCTCATTAAGCTGATGTAAAAATTTTATTAATTCAACCCTTGAAAAGAGTTTTGACTATCAGATACAAAATAAGTGTTAGATGATATTATTATGTATGTATTATGTACACATGCATAACATACAAATATGCCAAAACCAAAGTGAATGAAAGATTTCATTAATAAAATGTCTTGTAATAATCCATGGATACGAGATAAAAAATTCAATGAATGTTTTCCTTAAATAGAATTTATTCAAAAATAGAATAACTATTCAAATGTTATAGTTTAATAACATTCCATAAAAAACTCTGTTATCTGTATAAAATAAACTAAGCTATTGACTTTATTTAATATCACCAATTTTTCAATGAATTTGGTCCCATTAGCTAGTCAGACCAAATTTCTAAACTGGAATCCCAGATTGCATGCATTTGCCATATATCTTTTCTAACCTCTAATCTGTAACCATTACTCAGTCTTTTTTTGCTTTTTATGACCACAGTATTTTTATTAAGTACTAGTTATTTATGTTGTAAACATTATGTATTTATGTTGTAGCTATGTCCCTTTTAAATTTGTTCAATATTTTATCGTGATTAAATTGATATTAACTTTCTTTGCAAGAATACTAGAGAAATAATGTGTCCTTTTTAGTGCTTTCTATCAGGGGGTTACAACATGTTGATATGTATCATTAAGGAGGTTAATTTAACCTTGGTAATTTAAGTGGTATTGCTACATTATTCACTGTCAAGTTATTATTTTTTGCACTGTAATAAATATATTGGGAGATGCTATTTTCCCATGAACTTTTGTTCAATAATCCTTCTATCAGTTAATCTTACCCAAAACAAATTTTATATATGGTTTAAAAGGAATCAAAGTATATGAAATAGCCAACTTTAAACATTAAAAGTTCTAGTGAATCAAAAATTTCTGTACTCAAACTATGATAAAGTCATTGCCTTTGGTCAATATGTTCAATTAGTGTTAATCAATTAGGATAATAATACATAGCTTAATTGAAAATGTTACTTACATAACTATGGCTTTTAAAGAAATCTGATGAACTACTGGTGAGGATTTTATCTCCTTCCAAACCAATTACTCTTTTACAAATATTTGATTTGGGATCACTTGGACTTTTTGCAATCACAATGTCACCTCTGAGGGGGGAAAAAGCCAAAGAAATATCAATATTTTATATCAGACAGAAACACATGTATAGTCTTGCAATGCAATTTAAATAAAGCCACATCCTTTAGCCTCTTGTATTGGCCCTTTCCATACACTGATCATCTTTGAGGACATTTTTATTGATTTGCATTTTTGACTAATTTGATGTTTCAAATTCCAATGGGTATTCTTGAAAAGACATTAGAAAATTCTAAACTTCTTGATAACGCAATAAAAATAATCATTTTGCACTATACACTGTTAATTTCATGTCCAAAATTTTGGAACCCAGATTATAAAGACACAATTCCATATAAATATATAAATTAACCAAATAAATATAACTTGTAAGCCTTTTACTGATGCTAGAACACATAAGATAGACCATCAAGTGTTTCCCTATAGCTCAGGGAATTGATATTATTTTTTTTGTGTGTGTGTGTGGGGGGGGGGGGGGGGGGCATCACTGCTCTCCGGTGGTGGGAGTAGGAGGCCCAGCCCCACTACTGGAATTGAACCTCCGCCCCAGTGGGCCGCAGTCCCGCGCACAACCACTACGCCACCGGGGCTCAGCCCGGGAATTGATATTATTATTTAAATTATATACCCCACATAATTTAAATAACACTGAGAAAATTTATATCTAAAGGAAAAATTAGAATGTACACCAAATGAGATGTTTCAAAAACTGCTAAAATATATACTATAAACGTGAATAAAGTCTGCTATCAAACATAAAGTTACTAGGGACCAGAATACATCTGGAAAGCAAGGTTCACAGAAGAAGTGAACCCAATTAGTGACTGAGGCAAGAAAGAGCTGAATCACAGTGGCAAGGCTGAAGGGGAACAAAAAAGGCCCCGTGCTGGGGGAAAAAAAGAGCAAGATGTTCTTTCTGCATAAAATGAACAAACTCAGAAGTCTAAATTCTGTTGCATGACACCTATTTCAAAGCATTTCATATTATTCTTACCTAATTCCAGAAATTTTATGTATTTGGCGGGGGGGGGGGGGGGGGGGGGGGGGGGGGCGTGGCGGGCATCACTGCCCTCCGGTGGTCATGGGAGCTACCCAGTGCTGCTCCCAAGAGCAGCCACTGGATTTGAACCGCCAAGTCAGTGGGCCACAGTCCTGCACTCAACCACTTATGCCACTGGGGCTCAGCCCAATTTTATGTATTTGTAACAAAAGATGCAAGTGCCAAAGTAATGTGAAAAGGCAAGACATAAGAGATGCAACATACAAGTGTGAATATTAATTCAAAGCTTTTTGATACTAAATTTTTTTTTTAAATTAAGATTAGATAGCAATCATTAAGTTAAAAAAAGGAGTAGTTTAGGAGGGGAAGCAAACTTTCTCTGGCAACAAAGTCAGAAAAATTTACAAAAATAATTGTTAAGTGGGGAATTATCAGTTTCAGTTAATTTTCAGTTTAGAGAAAATATAGAAGCGTTATTTAAAATGCTTTTTGAAACTAATCTTCATAAGGAGGAGCTAAAGACATTATGCAAGTCTATAATTTGGAAGCAGTATGAAGAAGCTTCAAAAGTTCATGGGAAAATTCCATTTTCTTTTTATTCCATTTCCCACAAACTTCTGAATTTTGCTCAGTTTTGCCCTTTTCTGAAATGACAAAAACCTCTTGCTAATTATACTGATAGGTCAGTTTCAAACAACTTTGTAAAGATTGAAATATTCTATGTTCATAAGCACCTTTGGTATCTTTGAAGGAAAAAAAATCCATGGTAATGTTATCTCCCTTAAATCGTTTGACCAAATAATTAGAAAATATCAGATTCAAAATTATATTTTGCTGATTAAATATTTATTTATGAAGATACTTTTAGAAGTCAAACTATTGCAGAAGAAACAAAATGTGTCTTGTGCAGCGTCACTCTAATTTAAAGTAAGTGCAGAAGAGACACAATTTGTATTGTGTACCTTCACTCTAATTTAACGTATCTATGATAGAAATTTACCTTTGAATACCATAAAAATGTCGACTAAGATTTTCTGCAAAGACAATATCTGAACTTTGAATTGTAGGCTCCATTGATGGTCCAGAACACTAAAAAGAGAGGTAATTTAGTAATTTGATTTCAAAATGTTTTTCAATTCAGCATGTATAATATACAAAGATTTAGCAGAAAGAAAATCCAGTGTTCTTCAGCTTTAAGGAATGATAGAGTAAGACAGTTTCTCTGGGTAATGGTTCATGTTAAGTTGGCAGCATTTAAGTCCTGAAATACAAGCATATATATTTATTCATATTATAACACAGAACTGAAATATCATTCTAAATTATTCCAGATTTTAGTCAACCCTATAGAATATAAACTCCATGAGAGCAGAGAATGTGTCTCAATTTTTCAGCTGTATAAGCAAGTTCAAGAACAATATTTAGAATATAGTTAGTATTTAGTAAATATCTGTCAAATGAATGAATGATTTCCTTGATACTGTCAAAGACCAGCCAGTGTTCATGATATTAATTTATTAACTAGTATACTAGTCTTCCCAATGAGTTGATATCTTTCCTCCTGTACCAAACAAATAGTTTATTCACTTTATGAACCCACAGCTTAGGAACTACACTGAGAGTTTCCAGATTTCCCTATTTGTAAATCTGAAAACAATAATCTTTACATATATCATATCTCAAAACTGGAACAAATAATATCACTATTTAAATATCAAAATGTGACAATCTCCAGTACTATGTGTAATAAAACCTTTAAATCAAAACCTCCTACAATGAAATTTTATGTTTGCAACCTCTGCAGTCAACTGGAAATATCAAGTTAACTTTTTAACTGTATACAGAAATCCACTTGCCGTATATATGTGTGTGTAAGCCAAGTTTTTCAGCACACTATTTATGCAGTTTTTTGTGGTAAAATTAGGTGCCTCAGCTGATATTCAGATCAGCTTACATTTGAGTATATATGATATATAAAATATCTAAAATAGGCATGTGAACAGAGACAAAAGCATACTAATGATTTGTTGGAGGATTAGTTGTTACTTTATAAGTAATACTACAGTACTAAGTTTCCATTTAGAATGATGAAAACATTTGGAAATGGACAGTTAAAAACAAAGATTAATATTAAGAGTTTTGAAGTTAAATAATCTGTGTTTTAATTTGAAATCTGCTACTTACTAATTGTGGGATTACAAATAAATTAACACAAGTTGGGAGTCTGAATTTCCTAATATGTAAAATTAGTTAATAATATCTCACCAGGTACAAAAGATTAAATGAGTTAGTAAGAGTTATTAAAACATCAAACAAATTCTGAAAAGAGTAAGTAGAACTAAATAAATGCTAGCAATTCTTTTTCTCATTAAATGACTAATCGGGTTTTCCATACTCTGATGAGAATCAAAATAGAGAACCATATTTAAAATAATGGGTCGTAGAGTTTATATTCAAACATACTTTCAAACATACTTTCTTGTATCTCAGAATTTGGAATGATTTTATGTTTTAACTTTCATACTTTATCTTCCACTCTAAATAAGAAAAAAACCATTATTTTCTACCGATTTAAAAAGCACATATATAAAATAATTATTCCTGAATGTAAAACTTACCATGACAACACCACCAACGTATTCAAATGCACAGTGGGCTATGCAGCCATACTGAATAGTATAGCCAACAAGTCGAAAAGTTTTTCCCAGAACACCACGCAGCATACTTCTATGTAGAATCTGCCACCATTGGTCTGATGGTAAATTTCAAAAAGTTTCAGGATCAATACTATTTTAAAACACTTATGAAATAACTATTATATTTTACTATACAGAATGTACTAAATGGCTAATGCAGTTTGGTACAGATAAGGTAGATTATCATTATAACTTCGGGGAAAGGTATTTTATATGGCAAGTTACAGACATTTTTTAATTTTCGAAAAAAGGTTATTAGTAAGCTAATATATATATATATATATATATATATATATGGATTAGATAACTAGTACACTTTCAACCATTCTGTCTCTTTCCTTATCCTGGTATTAATACTCAATAAATTATATTAACTATTTCATGGTAATGAAGCTTTTTCATATTGTTGCCTGTTATACAAGGGATACCCTGCAAAAAATGAATTTTCCCCTCCTCCCCCCAAAGTTATACATTAAAATTTATTTTTGCAAAACAACCTTATGACCTTCAAAGTACTCTCCATTATACTGAATACATTTGTCAAATCTGTGATTCCATTATTGGACACATTTTTCCAATTCATTTGTTTGCATGATGACAACACCTCCCTCATTTTTATCTTCACCTCTTCTATACCATCAAATCACTGTCCTTTTATGGTCCTTCTACATTCATGGAAACAAAAAGAAGTTGCACTGAGCAAAATCAGGTAAGTAAGGTGTATGGGGCAAGAGAGGCATGCTGCTTTTTGTAAAAAAAAAACAAAAACAACTAGCACACTGAGATGGCTGCATGAGCAGCTGCATTGTCATGGTGGCAAAATCCGTCCTATATCTGCCACAGTTTAAGCTTTTTTTGTCACCACTGTTAGGCTATCTTTTCAGAACCTTTAAAGAGGGCAAGGAACTGCAAATGTTGTCAGGTCAAATCCCTCAGCCACTGAAGAGAAGAAGTCCTGTGAATGGGAATGAACCCAATTTGTTTTGTTTAAATTCAGTATAAGAAGTCATGATGGTGCCTATTAACCACAAGTTTATGAAAAGCATGCCAGGCATACTACATGAAAAAGATCATACTGTTTGCTCCCATTAGGGTTTTCAATCTCAGACAAACTAGGAGAGTTCTACTGTTTGTAGGGTTGCTGTGAGTGAGAGTTGTTCAGGAAGTTGGTTCTGGAGTACATCTACTTGCATATACATTCTACATTCCACATATGGCATGTCATATAACCTCATGACATTGCACTCTTTCTTGCTTTTCTATGAGATAACCGAATTGTAGGAACTAGTGTTACTTGTCTTAGGGCCTGCCAAGGTGGCTCTGACTCCTCACAAGCACATGTACCAAGGACGAAGAAGGGTTGTTCTGGTGACATCTTCACAGTCATGGCTATGTTTAAGTCCTCTGTCTCGACACTGTGTCAGTTCATCTCCTTGTGAATCTGCCCATTTTTCAATGAGGCTCTACTGTCCCAAGGATGATGTGGTCCCTCCTGATCACATATCCTCAGTGGGTGATATGAAGACTCACCATCCTAGCATTGTAGCTGTACTTCTTTCAAGAGGGATTTGTTTGTTCTCTCAGTGTGTGGCATATTTAATATTCTTCACCAATACCAACATTAAAATACATCAGGTCTTCCATCTTCCTTGCTCACTATACATTAATTTTAAAATTTCATGGCCCAGGTCAAGTACACTTTGGTCTTAAAAGTGATATTTTTGTTTTTACACTGTAAAGAGGTCCTATGCAGAAGATTTACCCAGTGAAATGCATCATTTGATTTCTTGACTGTAGCTAACACAGTCATTGACTGTTGTTCGGGCTCTCTCTTTGGAAAATGGACCTATATGAAAAATAGCAAAAAAACAAGCAAAAAAACCCCTCTGTACTCTACCCCAGCAAAGACTTAAGGAAGAAAAGCAGGATCGAAGAAAGAGTTGTGTATTCCTGAATTTCTCTTCGACTTCTCAGGATAACTACTACTTGATCAAAGGCTCACAAATCTCCAAAGTCAGTGAGCTCTACAGGTAAATCTCTCTTTCTAGGATGCTGTTACCCAGTCACACCCCTAGGCCCATTAGGCGCTGGAGAACTCACAGCTCCACAGATTTCTTTCTCCTATCACAGGTATCCCCTCTATGCCACTCACAATTTTACAGCTTCCTTGAACGACTGTAATTTATATGTACCATCTACTTTCCAGAGGGTCGTGATGATACAACAGACCACAGGCTAAATGAATTAACATGAAAGTTCACAATATTTGATGTTAAAAACATGTTCACCATCCCCTTACAGAAGGGTTGCAGGGAGGAGACAAACCAGTCAGGGTGTAGTATAGCACCTTTGAAACATTCAACTTTCCTCTAGTTATTTAATGCTTCCTCCCCCCAACTATCGTGATCCCAATTCTGCCTTACAAATCTGGCTAGACCAGAACATGTTCACAGTATAGACAAGAGCTAGAACCACAGTGAATCTAAGACAGATAAACACCCTCAGGACCAATATTCAAAGTAGCAATACCATAAAGGGAAGGGGAAGGTCGGGGGAGAAAAGGAAAACCAATCACAATGATCAATATAAAACCTGCTTCCAGGGGGACAGATAACAGAAAAGTGGGTGAAAGGAGTTATCGGTCAGTTTTAGACATGAAAAAAAAGATTTATAAATGATCAAAGGTTCGGGAGGAACGGAGGAGAAAAGTGAGCTGATACCAAGCGCTTGAGTAGAAAGAAAATGTTTTGAAAATGATGGCAACAAATATGCTTGGCACAATGTATGGATATATGGATTATGATAAGAGTTGTACAAGCTCATAATAAAATGATTTTTTTAAGTGCCCACATAAACAGACATACATTTGCCATACACTACTGAGAGTGTACAAAAATTGTGTAATGCTTAAGGAGGGCAATTTACATCAGTTTATTCTCTGACCAACAGTCCTGGTTTTAGGGATACACAATGAGATACAACTCTGAGTCAAACACTATGTGCATCAAGTTCTTCAAATTTGCATGATCTGAAATATCAACTGAAATGTCTATCCACAGTAAACAGGTTCATTAAAGTATGGGAATCTATGCAAATACTTTAGAAGCAATATTTTGAAGAAATACTTGCAGACAAATATGGAAACTAATTTTCTAAAATTATTAATCACAAACCACCCAATGCCATAGAATCTATTTCAACCTTTTAGGTTTCTAAGATTGTACTCTGTTACAAGAACAGAAAGTCTCATTTTACTCACATGGAATGATTAATAGAGTAAACTGCAAACTTTGCAATTAGCAGCCCGATACTAACTCATATGTCACCAGGACGCCTTAACTCATAAAAAAGCAAAGTGTAAATTGGCTACCATTTGGGATGGTGGGAAAGGGGGGAGGCAAGAGATGTTTAAAAATAAATAAAATTTAACCAGAAAATAATAAAAATATTTACCTTATCTTTAAAGGTGAGGGATGTGAACAGGGTGAAAGATTCAGCAAAAAGAATGAGACTTCTGATTTTAGTATAGTTTTAAAGCAAATATAAGATGTATATATTCAAATATCAAAGTATACAAAAAGGTTACAAGCAAATGAAAATATAAAAATGAAAAGAAATAAATAAAAATTAACCTAGCAGTATAAGTAGTTGAGACAAACATCTTCAAATAGTGTCTGGGATGCAAAACAGCATCTAGCTAAGAATAAGACAAGAGTAATAGCGAAGAAATCGAGGGTAAGCATACCTTTGAAAACAAGGACACATAAGAAGATCTGAGAACCAATAAGAACAACCCAGTAGAGAGAATAATAATGCGTATATATTGCTGATAAGAGGCAGAAGTGAGAAAACAGGGATAAAAGATATGACTGATACTAAGGTGAAGAAGAGGGAGACTTCAATGCCAACTATGTGTGACATGTAACTTATATCAAACTAAACTTCTTGATGAAAACAAAATTGAGGAAAATATACAAAATAACTATGAAAAGTCATTAGGCACCAAACAAAATGGTTACGTAGCCAGCTGCTCACCAAAGGTTGGCAGTTCAAACCGCTGTTTCAGAGGATAAAGATGTGGCCATTTGCCCCCATAAAATCCCACTTCGTTACTGTGAGTTGGCATCAAATCAATGGCAGTGGGTTGGGTTTTAGTTTTAGGCACCAACTCAAGCCAGATTTGAAGGATGAGGCCCTGAAAGATGGGAAGATAATAAGTGAACTCCACATTCACCTAGCCTTTCCATGATGGAATCTGCCAATTCACAGGACAGGAACTAAGAGTCTTAACTGAAAATGCTACCTGAGTCTGAAGTAGGAAGTGTTGACTGTCAAAGTAACTGGTTTGTGATGATAAAAGTTACAGATAGGAATTCTAAGGAAGAGAACACAAAGTCGCCATGCAATTTGCAGTTTAGACTGGACAACAGTTTATCCTCCCCCTTTTTAATTAATCATTTTATTGAGGGGAGGGCTCTTAAAAAGTCTTATCACAATTCAACTTTCAGTTTTATTAAGCACAATGTACCTATGTTGCCATCAACATTCAAGAACACTTTCTTTTTACTTGAGCCCTTGGTACCAGCTCTTTTTTCCATTCCCTCCCCCACCTTCCCACCTTTGTGAATCCTTGATAAATTAGATAGTATTGTTATTTCCTGTCTTACACTGTCTGTTGCCTCCCTTCACCCACATTTCTGTTACTCATACCCCCCGGGTGGGCTATATATCCAACCCTTTGATGTGTTCCCCCTCTCTCCTCCTCACCTCTACCCCTCTAACCTACCCTCATATCACTACTCTCACTACTTTTTCTGAGGGGTTTATTTTTCCTGAATTCCATGTGTCAAGAGCTCTTATCTGGACCAATGTGTGTAATCCAATCAAGCCAGATTTGTAAGGTAGAACTGGGTTATGGTACTGAGGGGGAGGAAGCATTCAGGAACTAGAAGAATGATATGTGTTTTGTCGGTGCTACACTTCACCCTTGTTGAATCCTCCCTTCCTTGTAATGCTTCTGTGGGGGGATGTCCAATTGTCCACAGATGGGTTTGGGGTCTCCATTTCAACCTCTCTCTCATTCACTTTAATATAATTGTTTGTTTGGAACCTTGTGATATCAACTCATCATCACACAGGCTGGTGTGCTTCTTCCAAATGTGGCCTTATTTGCTGCTAGATGGGTGCTTGTTTAAATTCAAGACTTTAAGACCGCAGTTGCTTTATCTTTTGATAGCCAGGCACAATCCACTTTCTTCACCATATTTGTTTATTTACCCATTTTGTCTTCAGTTATCATTTCAGGAAGGTGAGTGAGTACCAGGGAGTGCCAGCTTATTATAACAAAGTATTCTTGTATTTAGGGAGGCCCCAAGTCCATGATATCTTAATACTTAATATATAAATACATGTACATTGGCCTCTATCCCTTTCATTATAAATTAATATATTTACATATATACATGCCTATAGCTATACCTCTATAAATAGCTTTTGCTTCTAACATCTTTCCTCTATTTCCTTTCACCTTCCTCCTATCCCACTGTCATCCTCTCCTCTTGAACAAACCCCACCAGAATAGTCAATTCTCAAACTGCTGCAAGGGCAGTGAATTTTTTAATGAGGTTCTTCTAGCCCAAATCTCTAATTCCCACAAAAAGATCTATCCTGGGGTATAAGGAGGGGGATGATGATGATAGGGTTTATTAGTAAGTTATTGTGTACATGATTCCCAGGAGTGCTATCCTGATGTATATAAAATGAGCCTTTTAAGAAGCAAGAGTCTGCAACTCATTACTAACAAGAGCCAGGAGTGCATGTCCTGTGGACCCCAGATCCCTGTGCAGTGAACCCACTTGGTACACTAAAAGTTAAAATTGACCTGATAGCACACAACAACAAAAACGAATGATGTTGAGCTTTCTTATGTGCTTACTTACTCCTTTCAAGCCCTGGGGCCAATATTTATTGGGTTATTTAAGTTTTAATGACCTATATACTCGAGTATATGCCAATCTGAATATCAGTCGGGGCACAAATTTTACTCCAAAAAAACTGCACTAAAAATATGCTGAAAACTGAGCTTATTCACAAATACATACGGTATGAGCTTTTTATGAAATTGAAACAAATAACTAAAAGTCAAGAGGAAAATAAAGTACACAACAAAACAGGCCAATTGGTAAGTCAGATATTGATGTTCATATATAAAAATGCCAAAATAACTAAGATTAACATTAAAGCCAAATGATGGAATCATAAAATACAACATATCATGACTATGGCCTCACCCTTCAAATCTATAGCCAAATTCACACCTGTGTTAGAATAATTACCAAATGAAATGATGGTAGCTTTTATGCAAAGACAGAGGATTGGGAAAGAAGGAGGAATGGTGAAAGGAAACAATGGGGATACATAGGATGAGAAACTGGGAGGATTGAAACGGATGAGTTGAGACAAAATGGGTATGAATTATTGATGCAAAATATATGATCTACTCTGTACAGCTTTACCTAAATCACAATGAAAGAAATTTTAATTCTTAAAATTTTTAATTAAGTGCTAAATGGCAAATTTGACACAATCAAACAAAGGATAAGTGAACTGAAAGGCACGTTGGAAAAGTCAAGGAAATTTAAATGCAGAGAGAAATGCATCTAGGGATAAAAAGTGTAACATTTTTTAAAGTGTAACATCATTTTACACTTCATTCCTTATTGTATTTCCTTTAAAGAGGAAGCTATGTCCTATATAAAAAGAGTAATAAAAAAAGTGGGGTTAAAAAAAGTAAAAAGCGGGGCTGAGCCCCGGTGGCGTAGTGGTTGTGCACGGGATTGCGGCTCACTGGGACGGAGGTTCAATTCTAGCAGTGGGGCTGGGCCTCTTACTCCGACCACCAGAGAGCAGTGATGCCCAAAAAACAACAACAACAACAACAACAACAAAAAGTAAAAAAGCAGCTTAAAAATTATAACAGTCATATAACAACAAAAAAATGTAGAATAACTCTTAAAAATCATTGAGTCTCTAAAAATTCTCAAATACCAACCAAGATAACATGAATTACAGTAACACATAATCTTACATGCCAGGTATTGTTATAAATTTTTGCAAATGTTATCTCATTTAATGCTTACAAATAACTGCGAGAACTTTGATATCATTTTATAGATAGAGAACCCAGGAGATAGTTTATTAAACTGTTCTAAGTCAAGCAGCTTATAAATGCCAGTCATAATTCAAACTTATGCAATTCAAACATTCAAATCAATTTACTATGCTATATGATGGTTTACCCTACCTGACCCCCTCCCCCCCAAAAAAACAGGAAAAAAAGCTCCACTGGCAGAGCTTTCACAGTAGGCATTTTATGCATAGGCAAGCATCGAGCAACTTGCTCTGAGTTAGTGCACCAGTGGTGTCACTAGGAAAGGCTCTCTTCGGTCACAGTGAATTATTTTATGAAAGCACTATCACTCAAACCTCTGTGTGTGTGTGTGTGTGTGTGTGAGAGAGAGAGAGAGAGAGAGAGAGAGAGAGAGAGAGAGAGAGAGAGAGAGAGAAGAGAGAGCTGATTTAAGAGAACAGCATGCAGATGTCAAATTTTGGTGCCCGCTCAGGAAGAATGCTGTGGAAAATGTTGTGCTGTCAAACACAGCGTACAAGGTCAGTGTCACAGGAAAAACTGAAATATATGAGTGGTTTTGTTAAAAAACAAAGGTGAAATGTTGACTAATAACAAACTTCCTCAATGGATAGATGAAAATTTTGACAAAATCAATAATAAACGACGACGGACTATGGAAGAGAGGAGGAAGTTACCTGGACTTCTTGGGACTCGGGTCAGTAAATGCTAATGGAAGATTTGGAAATAAGAAGGGTCACAACAAAATTTGTGCCTGGGGTTCGGACTGATCAGAAAAAAAAGCGTCAACTAGAAAACACTGCCGTGCTTTGAAAAACAGCTCAGAAGTGACTCAGACTTTTTTTCCAAGGCCATTACTGGTGAAGAGACATGATGCTATTCTTAAATAGTAACCCCGACAGCAAACAAAAATCAAACCAGTAGAAGACACTAGTGTCACCATGCCCCCAAAAAGCTCCCCAAGTGAAATCAAAGACCAAAACAAGACGGTGCTCATTTGTTTTGTTTTATGTAAGGGGAGAATGCATATGAAGTTCATTCCTCTAAGTCAAATTGCTAATCAAGCTTTCTATGTAGAGGTTGTAAAAACATTTGTTTAATAGTATGTAACAAAATAGACCCATTTCGTGGCAGGGGATTGGTTTTGCCATCACGACAATGCATCTGCTAACACAGCCATCACAGTGTGCAAGTTTGAGGCAAAAAAAACAGCATGCCTCTCTTGCCCCACACACCATTACTCACCTGGCCTCACTCCATATGACTGCTTGTTGTTTCCATGAATGAAGAGGAATATGAAAGGACAGCAGAGTGACAACATAGAAAAGGTGAGGAAAAATTAAGGGAGGTACTGTGAGCCATTCAAAAAGATGAGCTTGAAAAATGTTTCCAAGAGTGGAACCACAGATTTGACAAATACACTAAGTGTAATGAAGAGTACTTTAAAGGTTATATGGTTGGTTTATTAAAAAAAAATTAAATACACAGCTTTGAAAAAAAAAGATTCATTTGTGGAGGAGTACCCCCTTCTAACACCTTTCGATTAAAATAAATTTGTTGTACACTATAAAATTGGTATCCATGGAAAAGAGAAATGTACTGATCTTAAAACCTTCTCAAGAGATGGGACAGAGTGAACTGGACTTGCTGAAAAGAAACTAGACTATTGCTTTTTTATGTTTCTTTTTTTTAATTTAAGGCATCACTGCCCTCTGGTGGTGGGAGTAGGAGGCCCAGCCTTAGCTTTTTTATAAGTTTCTAGAAATAGGTCCCCAATTCTAAGAGGCTGATTTAATTAGATTAAGCCAATGAAGTAAACTTAAAATAATTTCAGAATTTTCATATCCCAAATAAAAGGTCCGCCTGATTCTACAAGTCTGGAATTTTTTGTGGGGAGGGGCATCACTGCCCTCTGGGGCTCGTGGAAGCTACCCAGCGCTGCTCCTGAGAGCTGCCACTGGATTTGAACCGCCAAGCCCTCAGACCACAGTCCTACACTCAACCACTTATGCCACCGGGGCTCAGCCCTAAGTCTGGAATTTCTTTTTTTGTTTGTTTATTTGGGGGAGGAGGGGCATCACTGCCTCTGGTGATTGTGGGTGCTACCCAGTGCTGCTCCTGAGAGCCGCGGCTGGGTTTGAACTGCGGGTCGCAGTCCCGCACTCAACCACTTACGCCACCGGGGCTCAGCCCCTAAGTCTGCAATTCCTTTAGGAAAAAGAGAACATATTTTGTTTCAGAAACAGGATAAAGAGTTTATAGCAATGCATTCACTGTTAAATTATAAGCAATGAGAAAAGTCATACCACTTCTCAAACTTTTGACTAAGCTCCAGTGGAGAAAAGTACTTAATATTTTTTTATTTTTCTAGTCAACTAAAAGCACAGAGAAAACTTGAGCATTTAAAGGAATATTTGCAAAAGAAAAGCAGAAAGTAGAAGTAGAAGCAGAAAACAAATATCAACATCATAGTTTTGTTACATTGACCTTCATTTAAATAAGAAAAAGAGAAGACTTTTGCCATTGAGACTAGAGTAATTTCTCTAATTCAAGAATATCTATACAAAATACATATATAATGATATAAATAAAGTAACTGAAAGGTATACCCATTTCAGACCCTAAATGGACATTATTTTGTCAACTATAAAACAAAGACTCATTAAGATATGGATGATAAGTAGCATACTCTGCTCAACAGCTAAATAATTCACTCTCTCCATCAGAGTAAGTCAAACTCCTGCCATTTTAAAATTACTTTTGAGGCTGCTCATGAATTGTTGAAATCTACAATGTTAACTCTAATGCGAGACTTGTGGAGAAGTGATGCTTTATTTTCTAGGACTGCAAATTCAAGGAGCTCAAATTCTCATAATCTATGAAAATTTTATCTGTTTCTTTTGAAAGTTTCATTCTCACAGCACTATAATTGCCAACACTTTCAGCAGAACCCACCACTTTAAACCTGACTGCAGCAGCAACAAACCTGAACACTAAATTCAAAATTCAAATTCCCAGGCCCTACCACAAAGCTTACTAATTTGAATCTCTGGAAACAGATTTATAAAAATCCTATATTTTTACCAAACTCTAAGAAGTCCAATAAGGTTTGGGGACTGTTATTTGACACCACTGAAACATAGTCAACCTTATCATAAATGATAAAATCTAATTATTTTACAACTTATATTAACTTTGTAATAATTCTATAAATTTTCATTTTCAAATGAATTTATATTAATATTTCAATGTATTTTTCTGGTTTAATGTCATTTTTGAAAGCTATTTTTTCATATATTTAAATTTTTAAAATTTTTATAAAGGATAAACAGTTGACACTTTTTTGGGGGGGCATCACTGCCCTCTGGTGACGGGAGTAGGAGGCCCAGCCTTTGCTCCTGTGGAGTCGCTGCTGGAATTGAACCTCCATCCCAGGGGGCCACAGTCCCACGCACAACCACTACGCCCCTGGGGCTCAGCCCAACACTCTTAATATAATCAAATGTCAATCAGTACAATCAACTTCCAAAGAGTGAAATATCAAAATTATCCCATTTTATCCCATAATAATGACCCACCTATTATTTTATCCTTTCATCTATCAGAATAATATTCACATTATACAAAGAAGAGCTGGAAGAAAAATTCTTTAACATTAGCTTGGACTAGCTGTTGCTGAGTCGTGTCATGTAAAGCTCGTTATATAGACCTTGTTAGCTCCCATCAAGTCAGCCTGGCTCATGGTGATCCAATGCACCATCCCATCACTAGTTGTAAACTGGGCCACTGCAATCCACAGGGTTTTCAAAAGCTGATTTTTGGAAATAAGTCTCCAGACCTTTCTTCCTAGACCTGCAGTGAGTCTAAAAGACTCACTGAAACCTAATCAACAACATAGAAACCACACGTTATACATGTTAAATTGAATTTTTCTGTGACTTCTCAGAGTATATATCTCTAACAAAGTAAGAATGTAATCTATAATCAAGTAAGAATTGATTCCTAGGAGAGAGGAGAAAAAAATCAACTCCTAAGAGTTAATTCAGCTCAAAAGTCAGTAGTTGAACAGAATCCACAAATGTAAACAGTAATCACTGTTAACAAAAGTTTTGAGAAAAAAAATTGTTTTCTTAAAAAAACTACTTAAGGGGCTGATGCCAGTGGCGTAGTGGTTGTGCACGGGACTGCGGCCCCCTGGAATGGAGGTTCAATTCCACCAGCAGCTCCACAGGAGCAAAGGCTGGGCCTCCTACTCCCACCACCAGAGGGTAGTGATGCCCCCCCAAAAATAACTACTTAAAAAATTATCATCTATTCAATACCATAAAAAGTTATCTGAAATAATAGTCGATCAAAATAATGCAAAATAATGCAAAATTACACACAAGCTAAATACTTCTGTATAATGAGAAAAATGTTTGAGTCCATTTATTTCATTAATTCTACTGTGACAGTAGAATTTTAAAGTTTTCCAAATAGTAGGAGTATAAATAGAAAGTAAAGAAGTCTTTCATAAATCAACATAGTTAAATTCTGTAGACATCATTTTAAACTTTCTCATTCATTCTTTCAAACATTAAAATGTTTAAATAAATGAAGAAAAGCATTTTGGAATATAATAACCTGGAATCAGTTAACCCAAACTCCTTAATAATAGCTACAAGACTGCTAGTCAGCTTTAAGGAAAGAACTGTATATAAATTTGCTGTTTCCTTTATTGATTTTCTAATCAATATGGATAAGGAGAAATGTATTACATAGAAACAGAGGTTACCAGTAAATCAATGGGTTACCAGCAAAATAGATGTTATGTATATTAAATATTCTCAAAATTTCCAGAACTATTTCCATCACCTATATGTAAAGATTTTAAAGTTTAAAACTATTAAGTCTAAAGTTTGATGATATTTTTTTAAATGTAGTTACTAAACCACAAAGTAAGATAAAAATCAAGTTCTATGAATAAATATTTTTAAATTAAGTACTCTAGGATCATAATACTGACAACACTAATTATCTTTTCTAGTCTTGGCAGTTATGCTGCATACTGTTTGGGTGACTGATGGGATAATTTCACTTCATTTTCTCTCAGTTTATTCTGGACCATATAAGAGAAGAATATTAAAATAATTAGCACCTCTAAACAAAGTACTTGATAAAGTTTTCCATTGAAATAAAATGCTTTTTAAAACACTCACACTAATTAACTAATGTATTGATTCTAGAGCAAACAATGAACTCCCATCTGCTAAGAAACACTTGAAAAAGAATCACTGGATTTTGAAAATATGCATAAGTCATTCAGTGTTAATATTATCATTTTAGGACTTTGGCATCCACTTTTAGAGAACCCTTCTCATCAGCAGCTTGCACTAGCTTTACTCTAATTATCAAACACATGTTTATAGTTTGTAATTATTGAATATTTTAGTTTGCTGTCATCATCTGTAACTGAAGAAGACAAAAACAGGTAAAGGTATGAGAAAACAACTTATTTCAATTCCTTACATCTACAGATATCCTGACTACTTTATTGAGACTGGCCTTTTAGCTAACAGAGCATACAGGTATTTAAATTAATATATTACTACAAATATGAATCTTTACAAATAGTTAATATTTCACATCATTCTTAACTTGTAAAAGTACAAAACAGACATTACTAACTTACTTCTCCATCTGAGCAATTGCTAAATTTTACATTTTATAGTTTGTATGTCTTACATAATTTGTTTTCTTCAACTTAAAAACAAGGCTATATATGACCAAAACCATTTTAAAAGCATATCTTTTGCCTGGATCACCTGATTATCTGTTGTTGTTTATAAATTAATCACAGTTAGCAGAGTAGAAATCGCTTTGAGCTTCATGAATGACATCCAAGAGATGGGAAAGGATTAGTTCTCAGTTGCTGCCAGTTATAGCGCCAGGTGGCTTTTTCTGCAGTGAAGGTGTTACCGATAATCCCATTACACTGGTACTAAATCTTGCAGACATCAAAATTATCACCAAGGTTCCTTTTCATCCCATCCTTTCCAAATGACTGGAAGTCGCTTCACCTGAAAGAAGTCAAATCCACATGCAGCTGCTGTTTTAGCAGGCAGCAAACTCCCTGAGAATGCCAGTCCTGATTCAATTTTGCTGTGCTGGTGGCCCCCTATTCCCTGTCCAATAATACATCTGTTAAAAAATCCTACAGCTACAAATCAAGTTTAATCCTACCAGGGACCTCATGTTGGACTTGTCTTCCAAAAAGGCAGCAGGCTCTGCTGTCTATCTCTGCTAGTGTCTGGGGAATACCCTTTAAATCCCAGCCCTACTTAGAAGAATAAGCTAAGGATCACAAAACATGACCTCAAAAACCCTGATATGACTATATTCTGACCCAGAGGCATTCATTCTAGGTGAAGATTAGAACTTTGCATAATAAGATTACACAGCAAGTGAATGATATCAAGGGACTATCCATATGCAGCCGCCTGGTTTTCCATAGACAAACTGTGCTCTGCAATATGCAGTGCAGACGAAAAAGAGCTTGGGCTTTCTAGCTGAAATAAAATAGATTCACATAAATTAGTTGGCCATTTCCAGATTCCTAAATCCCCTATTACATCTTTTATTGACAGCTCCTGTGAGGATAGCACAAATGTTATTCCTTTTTAGTCTGTGCTTCTATAACAATCATGCTCTGTAATTGAAATGTACATAGATTATGTCTAGAAATTAACATCTTGTTTGCTGTAATCTTGGATTACAATTGACTCTGTACATAATAAAATTAGGAAATCAATGGATGGATTTATGATATCCAAGAAGCCAGAGTTTTTGTTTAAAGGCTAGCTTAACATTTCGTGTCAACACTTTAAATGCAAAAGTCACAAGGAGAAGTCAATAAAAATGTGAGCAAGAGATTACAATAGGCATTAGTCAGTGTTTACAAAGAAGTTCAGTTAAAATAAGGTAATTTTCCTCAAGATTTAGGAAATATAAATTCAGAGCTTGCCCAAACATAAAGACCTTCTGGTGATGCAATCGTCAAGCACTTGGCTGTGAACCAAGAGGTCAGTGGTTCAAATCCAGCAGCACCTCAGTGCGAGAAAAAGGTGGTAGTTGATTTCTGTACAGGTTTACAGGCTTGGAAGCACTATGGGGCAGTTGTACACCTTGCTACAATTAAACTGTCCTGACAGCAGTGGGTTTGGTTTTGGTTTACAAACATAAGATTTTCTTTCTAAAGCACTACAGTACAGTAAGGAGGACAATTACATATGAGAAGAAAGTATACCTCTACTTTTTATAAAGTAGGCACAGTATAACCTTTAAGACAAATAACTTTGATCATTTGTAACTATATTTAAAATATTTAAATCAAATCAATTTTAAAATTTTATAATTTTTCATTATGTTTTTAAATATTATCAATGAAACTATCTCTCTCTACATTAAAAAAATGGAATATAGAGATATTTATAAAATACTATGCTATGTTCAAACTTTACCCCTAGAATTTTATAGCTAAACCAGTTTTAAACAAATTCAAGTATATTTTTGGTTACCATGGCTAAGATATTACTAGACAAATAACAAGAAACATAAACATATTTTTGGCTAAAATATTTATATGTATGGTAATATTTAAGAGCTACATTTTTCTATACAGGAGCCAACAGGCACTTGAGGCCACAGAACCCTTGAAATAGATTCAGTCCAATTGAGATAAGCTATGAATGAAAGATACATACTGGATTTTGCAGACATTGAACAATGTATTTTAATAATAATATTATATTGATTCCATATAGAAATGATACAATTTGGGGTGTAATGGTTTAATAACATACTTACATGACTCATATGCCTGTTATTCCACACAACCTTAGCATATCATTTATTTGTATATATACATACAGAATAATACATTCCTAAATAATATATTTAGGATACATTACAATACATCCCTATTGTATACTGCAATACATACATTCATTAATACATTCCTAAATTAAGTGAATATGTACAACAAATAATAATACAGAGGAATACTATGAAACAACAAATATTCCCGTGACAAATCTAATAAATCTGGTAAAGAAAAGTATCAGACAAGACTTATCTAGGTGTCTATTTCATATTTTTTCCTGAATGATTTTGGTACACAAAGAGAAGACCTGTCAAACTGCTGACAATTATACTACTACTAATAATGTTGTATAATAACAAAAATGTTTCAGTCAATAGATGTGCTTTGTTTTGCTTTGAATGACATCAGGCAACTTCATAGAAGACTAGTGAGGTCTGTGTGCTATTGAGCTCAGAAGCTAGCAAACTTTAGAAAAACTAGAAGCATCCCTGAGATTTTTTTCTAGAATATCATAAACGTGTTGACATTCAAATTAATTAAAGGCAGTTAGGATATTTTAGAACTTTTAGCAAAATAAAAAATGATCAATTTTATAGCAAATTATGGCTAAGCTTCTCTTCCATTTTTCTTTTCTTTATATCAAATAAGGTAAAAAAAATTAAAATATTTAATGAAAGTGTGTTACAAAAGGGAAGCTGAATATAGTTAAAACATAAGTAAAACTAATTGAGATTTATCCTGACATTTTACTATTTCTATACACAATTTAAATGAAAAACCAAAAATCAAGTTTATTTTTGTCATACATTGGAATATTATGCAGTATAAACAATAGTATTTAAGGTATTAACTCATCTGGGAGTTGCTTTTTCAAAACTATTCCGGCACAATGTAAATCCAAAGTACTGACTAAAGATAAAATGTGTCAACAAATAAGGTGAATTAAAAAAAAAAAATCAATGTTCTAGCCATGCACTTTTTTTCTAGCTTTAAAAAATTATATGTCTTGTAATATTTCTTTCCCTCCTACATATACAAAATTAAAACAAAACAAAATAATAATATAAAACTTTCTAGCCATCCATAGATAAGTGCAATGATATTCAGTCTAAGTTAATCCCCAGACATCCAAATTCATGAATAAAAATTCATCAGTTTTAAATACACTGAGCCTATTAAGCAAGAACAAAAGCATATGCACAAAAGAGCTTTTAATATATTTCAAAGCCCACAAGAGCCATGGTCTCATTAAAATTATAAATTACACAAACATGGAATGAAGATCCAAACTGCAGTGCAGCTAAGCAGATTACAGAAAACCCCGCGTTCCCTGTGATAACACACCATGGCCCTCCCAGATGGGGGCTTGGAACAAAAAGGCCATCGCCACAGCTAGGGAAAACCTCCTTGTGATCTCTGGTTTCTGTTCAGCAGATGACAGCCAAATAATATGTTGATTATTCTGTTTGTGCTGCTAAGCTTGTAAGATGGAATAAAAGCGATATGATCTATTGTGAACCCAATGCTAATGTGTTGCTCCACTCATAAATAATATAGTGAATTTATTTTGAAAATATCTTTTATCTGGATTTCAGTTTTTAAATGCATGAATTAAAATAAAAGCCAGGATAAAGTAATATTTAATTTGATGCTTTAAACTAAAAAAAAAAATGTAGTTGCCACGTGAAAAATATCTAAGTGCTTATTGAAGAATCAAGAACAATCACCTTTCTCAATTTCAGCACAATAAGACACAAAATGCATTTTGAAATAGGAAACTACTTCTTAAGAGATAAATAAAAGTAATATGATAATCACCAAATCAATCATATAGTAATAATATAATAATTTAGTTTAAACACTAAAATACTAAGGTATATAAAAACATGTTTCTACAAGGTGAAAATCGTAGCACATAATGTTAACATCTAGTGGAAGCATTATTACGCACATGTATAGCTGAGGGGCATAGATTTGCCTGTACTTCATACAAATGGAATACAAGAAATCCTACATAAAAATCAAAATAGTTTAAAAGAATGTTTACAAAAATAATACTTTAAGATATGATAAAAACTATTATTATTTTACATTACTTTGGTAATAAAAGTTAAATAATTTTCTAACTAAAACAACCCCCATATTTACCAAGACTTAACAGAGTGAGCTAACTGGGATTCTGTCTGTGAATACTTTATACATTTATTTAATTTTATGAATATCAATATGGTTGAAAGTACTAAAACAATCTTTATTTTACCACATGGGACATTTCTCCCTGATTTATGTAGTAAAGTCTCTTCAGAAACAAAGAAGTGCTTATAAGGTAATAGATATGTTCACTCTCGATGAGCACGTGGTTTTGTGAGCGTACTTGTGAAAAGTACCTAATTATGGTCATTAACCCAAATTCACCTTTTTCTCTTAAGTCCAAAAAGCACAGTAAAATTACCCGACATGGAAAGACAGCCCAAGGTGTCAGGTATAAAAGTACAGCAATAATATCTTTAGAGGGAAAAAATATATTTTCATCCTTGAAATAGAAAACAAGATTTCTGAAACTAGATAAAGAGCTAAATATAAATGTCAAGTTAAACTATTTTAAAAACCATGAAATTCTGTTCCTCAATAGTACGATCAAGAGAATAAAAAGGCAACCCTAATAATAGGAGGAATATGTGCAACACCTATGTACAATAAAGGGGAAAATGGAACTTTCTATTCCTGGAAAGAGCTACAGTCTTAGGGACTCACAGGGGCAGTTCTACCCTGTCCTGTAACACTGCTATGAATCAGCATAAACTCAATGGCAGTGAGTTTTTTTTATTATACATAATTTTAAAAAAAAGCCCCAGTAGCACAATGAGTCAGTGGTTTGAACCCACAAGAAGATCTTGGGCAAAAAGGCCAAAAGGTCTGCTTCTCTTCAAGATTTCAACCTAGGAAACCCTAGAGGACACAACCCACAACACACATACAATAACACTCATGTTACGAAATTTTTTAAAACTATGACTAAGAAAAGGACAAGTTTACAAAAGAAGTGGAAAGGCACTTCACCACAAAAATATTCAAATAGCCAAAAAGTTTAAGAAGAAAAATAGATCAATTTCATTAATCATCAAGGATTGATAAATTAAAAACTTATGATTTATTTCTTTATGTACAACGTAACTTAAAAAGGGAAAATAAGAGAGAAGGCGCAGAATCAAGTATCGAGTCTTGGCGAAAGCATGGAACAACTAGAACTCTCATATACTACTAAATATACACTAGTAAAACCATGTTAGAAAACTGCTTGCTCCTATCGAAAACTGGGCATATTTACAATTCTGGAGCCTTCAAACTAAACCTGGCAATCTACTTCTGAAAAAATGTCAATGAAGACCTTATGGATCACAGTAAAATACTGATTGATACAAGGCTAGCTCACCAGTTTGTACATACATAAGTTTATTACAAATGAAATGTATTTAAACATGCTTTTGTTATCACTAGATGACTCCAGACAGATTCTCTCAGTTATCTATGTGTCTTAGTCTCATTGGGGTGCCTTGAAAGGAGCTTTGTAACACTTGTTCAACAGGGAAGAGATAAAGGGAATACTTGGCTGAGAGGATGAGAACCTAAGAGAGGTGTGCCTGCTGGCATGGCTGGAAAACTCACTGCAAGCCAAAGAACTGTATCCTTAACATTTCTGAACCTGACTTCTAATCCAACCATAACCATAATCATGAAGAAAAAGGAAAGGGTCAAAACGAAAGAGTGGTTCTGCTGGAAAAAAAATTCAAGACAGAGATGTCACTCAGGTTATAGTGACTGTTTTGGGAGATTCCAAAGAGTTCGATTAAGATATTTTCTTGAAGGACACACGATGATCACAATCATTTATTAGGAAGAAGTTTTTTAAAAATTGAAAACTGCAGTGATGAGAAAGAGGATACGAAAGTTGTGTCACATTTTCCCGATTTGTTCAGTTTGCAAGGGTAGCAAGGGCTACTTTATGAGAATTATGTTGGAAAACCTTATCCCATCAATCCTACAGCACTGATTATACCTTTTCAGACCTCTTTTTGTTCCCAAACTTCAAGAAACACTTAAAAAGAACACCATTTGAGTTGCTCCAGGGTAACTAAAATTGCTGTTTCTATGTGGTAAAAATCAAAGATCACAGAATGCTACATGAAAGGGTTAAAGACTTAGATGGAGGCTATGTCAAAAAAAAATTGCTCTGTATTTTACTATTTTTGTTTAATGAAAGTTTCTATTATTTTATAGCAATACATTGTGACTTATCCTCACACATATCCATGAAAGGCAAACAGACGCATGTATGAAAGCGATAAAAAAGTTCACATAAAAATTTTATGATATTCCATTCCATTTTTCTACAAACTTTTCATAGTTCCCTCATATAAGAGTTCCCTCTCAAAATGAGAAAAACTTAGGGTTTTTTTTTTAAAGGATACCTATTAAAAATAATAAAAAAGAATACCTACTAAAAATCAATTTTCAATTTCATTGCTGAGAAAGGTTCTTGAACCCTTATGGATATAGCAGCATCGGCCACCAACACTATTACCTCACCCTTCTCCCAGTCTACGGTGCTATATTTTCAGAGACTGCTGGGCTCTTATGAAAACAAAGTTTCTAAGTTTCTTAGGGTTGGAAATTCGCCGTTATGTGGAAAACTAAAGCATTACAGATGATAAGACAATATAAAAGACTGTCATGCCTTCTCTTTTTTTGTGGGGGGGGGGGTGTGTGTGTGCATCACTGCCCTCTGGTTGTCGTGGGAGCTACCCAGGGCTGCTCCTGAGAGCCAATGCTACATTTTAACCACCAAGCCTGTGGGCCACAGTCCCATACTCAACCACTCAAGCCACCAGGGCTCAGCCATGCCTTCTCTTTTCAATCGCAAATGCATACCCCCTAATATAAAGGACATCATGCTTGGTAAACTGTAGGGTCAACAAAAAAAGAGGAAGACCAACATGGAGATGGATTGACAGAGTGGCTGCAATACTTGTATATAAAATACATTTTATATATAGGAGTGCTGCTCAGAACTAACTCAATGACACCTAACAACAGCTAGAGTCTTGCAGCTAAAGAAAATACAATTTATTACTCAGTAGACCTATGATGCATATTAAATAAAATTGCATGATAATCTGGTTAATATGCTAAACTAGCAATCTCTCATGATTTTCCAAATAATTTTTCTTATTTTCCAAATTTATTTTTCTTAACCTGGAATCAGCACAACCTTTACAATCCCTTTTGAATATATAATATAAAATATGTCAATTTTATCTCAAACTATTTTTTTAAGATGCCTTAATTAATCAACTAACAAAGAAAATGTAAAGATTAAAGAATTTACCTATCCATCAGGTAGCAAGTTTTATTAAATGCTTTCTAAGTCTTTGGTCATAAAGGAGCAAAGATAGCTAATGTTACAATAAATAGGGTAGGTGCAACACTTTTTTCCTTATATTTACAAATAAAGTTATTTTAGACTAGTAACACACCAATCAAAATTTAAAAGAATTTTAAAAGGTATGTAGTAAAGACCCTTTTCCCATCCACCTCATTCTTCTCCCTACCTCTGCAGAGGAAACTACTTTATTGTGTTTCATTCTAGACTTTATGCAACACAAGGAAATATGAATGTATATTTTAGTCCCCCTTCCCTTTTCCAATAAAATTTGCTAGCTATACATTGTTTAAACTTTTAAAAATTTTGTATTTATTATTGTTTCTGTAGGTCTATCTAGATAAGATAGGTGGGATAAATAATCAGGAGGAGAAAACAATGGGACCGACAGTTTCAGGGGGACATGGGTGAGTGGGAGGAAAGGAAGAGGGGTATAAACAAACTCAGGGACAAAGAAACAACAAGTGATCTAAAATTGATGGAAGGAGGGTGTAGGATGCCTGGTGGGGCTTGATCAGGGGCAGTGTATCCAAGAAGAATTACTGAAACTCATCTGAAGGCTAAACATGATAGTGGGAAAAGAGGAAATTAAAAGAAAATAGGAAGTAACTAAGAGGCAAAAATCATTTATAGAGGTCTAAATATAGGCCAGTACATATGTAAATATATTTATATATCAATCAGAACATAGAGTTAAGTACATGTATTTATAAGATAGAAGGTGGACACTGGGCCTCTACTCAAGTACTTCCTTAATGCAAGAACACTTTGTTCTAATAACCCAGCCTTCTGTGATGCTCACTTTCCCTTACATAATTGCTAAAGACAAAATGGGTAAATAAGCATATGATGAATAAGCTGATGGTGCCCGGCTATCAAAAGATATAACATTTGGGGTCTTAAAGACCTAATGATAAACAAGTGGCCATCTAGCTTAGAAGCAACAAAGTCCACATGGAAGAAGTGCACCTGCGTGTGTTTTCATGAAGTGTTGAGGAAATCAGGGATCAAGCATCAAAGACCCAGAACAAAAAAAATCATATCGATGTGAATGAAGGGGAATGCAGAGTGGAGACTCAAAGTCCATGAGCAGAAAATTGGACATGCCCTTCCACAAACGGTCACAAGGAAGAGACTAGCCAGTCAGGGTGTAGTAGAGCACCAATGAAAGATATAACTTTCCACTAGTCCTTTAATGTTTCCACCGTCACCCCAGACCCACTATCATGACCTCAATTCTACCTTATAACTCTAGCTAAATCAGGGCATATACACCGGTACAGATATGAGCTGGAAGCACAGGGAATCCAGGACAGATAAACCCCTAGGGACCAATAATGAGAGGAGCAATACCAGAAGGGGAAGGGGAGGGTGGGGGAAGAAAGAGAGAACCAATCGCAATGGTCTACATATAACCCCTTCCCAGGGGAATGGACTACAGAAAAGTAGGTGAAGAGAGACATCGGTCAGTGTAAGACATGAACATAAAAATTTATAAATTATCAAGGGTTCATGATGGAGGGAGAGTCAGGGAGGAGAAAAGAACCCTTGATACCAAGAGTTCAAGTAGAAAGAAAATCTTTTGAAAATGATAATGGCAATCTATACACAAATGTGCTTGACACTATGTATGTATGTATGTGCTAAGAGCTGTAAGAGCCTTTTATAAAGTGAATAAAAAAGTATGCATCATAACTTATGAAATGCTAAAAGGTATACTACCTATAATCATCTTCAATGTGTGTTTATCCTAACTTTCAATAGCTATGAAATTGAAAATCATTTTCTAAACTAGCACTTTTATCCCTTCCAGGCACCATCATGATGGCAATGGCATGGCGCCAGTAAGACAATGCTTCTGTTACAAATGTTGCTGAGGATTTCCTTTCATAGGGGTCCAGCTTACTAGTTATTTGCCCATCTGTTAAGTGCCAACTTTTAAAAAGTACAGTGTCCAGCAGGGAGCAGTATTACAACATTCATAAAACTTGGCTTGAACATGAAACTAATGAGAAAAATCAAGAGGTGAAATATCTCACTTACCATAGGTCTTTTCTACAATACATTCACTTTTTAAGGTAGTTGCAAGGTCTCCAGAAAAAAACATCTAAACCACATTTCAAAACATATGTGGTGGACTCATGATCTCAGGATACCTAAAGTAAGAAATCAAAATTGTATCAGATGAAGTCTTCTCTCATTCAGGTTTAGTTGAATTAATATATAAAATGGCTAAATGCCTTAATTAAAGGCCACAACTTAGTTGTTAAAGTCCCTTCCTCTCAGTAGACCAATGGGATGTCAAGTTAAGATATTCAGAATTTCAATGACATGATGAATAAAATTCAAAGTCCTAGAATATCAAGGCCTTTATTCACCAGTGAAGTTAAGAAGAGGAAATTATCTGAGTGACCTAAAGATACCAATCAATCTAGAGAGAACTACAGTCAATAAATTAAAGCAATTAAAGTAGTTGACAATCATATACAGAGACAAAATATCTATAACACTTCTTTTTTTGGGGGGGGGGGCATCACTGCTCTCTGGTGGTGGGAGTAGGAGGTCCAGCCCCACTGCTGGAATTGAACCTCCATCCCAGTGGGCCGCAGTCCCGCGCACAACCACTACGCCACCAGGGCTCAGCCTACACTTCTATATAATTAGTAGACCACACTGAAGATGTAACTTATTCACTTTACAGGTCAGGATATATGAGGTGAATTATGAGACTAAAAAAAGCACCAGAGAATTTGAAGTGCATATAAGATATTTGAGAAAATCCTGAGAACAGTTGTAATACCAAACATAACAAATACTATTTTTATACTGCTTCAGATCTCAAAATTGGCCTCATATTTATAAAACAAGTCAATATGAGGAAAACAATATTTTATCTAAATTTATTCTTTTTTAAAAAGCGAATGTGATAAAGAAAGCTGATGGTGCCTGGCTATCAAAAGATAAAGCATGTGGAGTCCTAAAGGCTTGAAGTTTAACAAGTAGCTATATAGTAGAGAAGCAACAAATCCACTCAGAAGAAGCGCACAAGCCTGTGCAATCATAAGGTGTCTGTGGGATCAAGTAAGAGGAATTGGAAGACCCAAAGCAAACAAACAAATAAACAAACAAAAAAAACCATATTGTTGAGAATGGAGTTGGAGGAGGGGGGGAGGGATGGTTAAAGCAGAGACCCCAAACTCATCTGGAGACAATGGGACATCCCCTCACAGAAGAGTCAAAAGGAATGGATGAGACAACCAGGGTGAAGTATAGCACCAATGAAACTGACAATATTCCTCTGGTTCCATGAGGCTTTTTCATCCCTCAGTATCATGCCCTCAATCCTGCCTTTCACTGCAGATTAGGCTGGAGCATGTACAAAGGGACAGATAAGAGCTTAGGACATATAAAATCCATGTCAGATAAACTCCTTAGAAGCATAAATGGGAGTAGCAATACCTGGAGATTAAGGGGAATGTGGAGAGGAGTGGGGAAAGAAACTGCAGGGGAAGGGAGACTATGGAAGGTATAAAATATGAAAATAATAATTTATGAAGGGGCCCTGAGAGTGGAGGGGAAAGAGAGAATAAAAAGAGGAGCTGATACCAAGGGTTCAAATAGAATATAAATATTTAGAAAATAAGGATGGCAACATAGGTACAAATATACTTCATAGACTTGATGCATAGATTGCTATAAGAGCTAAAAGAGCCCTCAATAAAATGATCTTTAAAAAATTAAGCTTTGTATTTATTTGCATGCAACACTTCAAAGACTACAATAAAAACCAAATGTCTGTTATTAAAATAATATAAAACATTTAATCTTTAAATGTCAATTACATATTTTATATATATCAAATTACTTATAATCAATATAACTTGACATTTTATAAATAATGTACAATTATTCTATTTTCTTATGGCAAATTGAAAGAAAAAACTGATATCCAGATTATGGCAGATCTATACAAATCATCATTAATTTTGCTAAAGCTAAAAGAAATTCTCATATATAAATCTACCTTTGTGGGTTTTTTTAAGGGTCTTTTTCTTATCTTTTTCTCTCCTTTTGTTCACAATTATACAACAAAATTATTCTTGGTCCTGTGCGACCTTCACGATCATTACCATGTTGCATTCCATTGTGTGACATTTTGCTCATCCATCTCCCTGAGGGCTGTTCTCAATTTCAATGAACCACCTCTTAATCAAACTCTTCTAGTGATTGGTCTTTTCTAATGATGTATTTTGTTGTTGTGCTTCGGAGGTGAATTCTGGTTGTATTTGTTCTAAAACCAATTTGTTCTTTTTTTTTTTTGGGGGGGGGGGGGGAGAGAGCATCACTGCCCTCAGGTGGTGGGAGTAGGAGGCCCGGCCTTTGCTCCGTGGAGCTGGAATCAAACCTCCATCCCAGTGGGCCGCAGTCCCGCGCACAACCACTATGCCACCGGGGCTCAGCCCAACTAATTTGTTCTTCTGGTAGTCCACAAACCCAACCCAAACCAGACCAAACGTACTGCCATCAAGTCACTGTCCACTCATAGAGACCATATAGGGCACGGTAGAACTGACTGCCCCTGTAAACTTCCAAAGTGGTAACTGCTTATGGAGAAGATTGCAGTTCTATTTGTAAGCACTATAGCACCACTGCTCCAATGTATTCAATATTCTTTTTCAACACTAAAATTCAAATTTATCAATTCTTCTGTAGTCCCTTTCATAATCCATCTTCTGCTGGACAAATGAAAAGGTTTCATATTTGGAAAGGCATACTTTAGTCACAAAAGTGTTATCTTTGCTTTTTACCATTTACTAGAGGTCTTTTGCAATAGAGTTACCCAGTGCAGTGTGTTTATGTCTTTGAATTGTGAGTGCTGCTTCCATGGACAGATACTTGAGCCGACAGAATATAATCAACCTTTTCCTCTCTGTGGCTCTTCACTACCCTACTTGTTAAGATTTCATTTTCTTCATGCTCTGACACAAATCACAGTAAAAGCTATAGACTTTACTAAATGATGTCATCCCTCCTCATTTTCAACAAAGTTGTATCATCTGTATTGTGCAGGTTATTCTCAAGTCCTCATGCTACACCCTATTTCATAGTTCATTTCTCAGATTTACTGAGCATGCAGACTTAATAAACATGGAGAAATGATACAATTATCATATACAACTTTGCTGTTTTTAAAACCAAAATATTTTTGTTCTGTTTGAATGACTGCCTCTTGTTCTAGAAACAGGTTCCACATGAACACACTTAAGTGTTCCCATTGTTCATAATATTATCCATAATCTTCGGTGATTCACATACTTGAATGCCTTTGAATAATAAAACATAGATTAACATCTATTAGTCTCTGTTCTCAAACAAGATCCATCTGACATCAGCAAGGACAGTCTTTACCTATGTCCTCTTCTGAATCCAGCTTGAATTTCTGGCAGTTGCCCATTGATGTACTGTTGAATCATTTTTTAAATTAGGAAAATCTTACTTGCATTAAAGATACCATTTGATAATGTCTGCATTCCAATGGGTCACTTTTCTTTGGAAGGGGCACATAGATAGATCTCTCTTGGTCAAAGGCCAGGTAGCTGTCCTTCCAGGTGTTTTGGCATGTAAGAAGGAGCATTTCTAATGTTGCATGCATTCGCTTAAACATCTCAAATGAGTCTTGCCAACTCTTGGCGTCTATTCACTGATGCCTTCAGTACAAAACTGTCTTCTAGCTCCTTCACCATTGGTTCACGATCAAACGAATCCTTCTGTTAGGGCTGATGTCCCCAAATTTGTTTTGCTCTAGTTACTCTCTAGTCCTTCTATCTTCTTTTGATGTTTCCCAAGTCATTTGATTTTTTTTATACACAGAACATTTCAGTATTTTAACTTGTAGTTGAGTTCTTCCTCGGTTCTTTCAGTTTAGAAAATGTCAAGCATATTCTTCCTTTCTGGTTTTCTAACTCCAGGTCTTTGAACCTACCAAAAAACCTAAACTTCTTTGCCAGTTTGTTTGTTGTAGTGTATTGTGTTCCTGTGGTGCTAGAAACTATGCCACCAGCATTTCAAATACAAGCAAAATCATCCATAGTAGACATGTTTCATTGGGGTTTCCAGACTAAGATAGACTAGGTAGGAGGAGATAAGACTTGCTAGTTCAAATCTTTATTGGTAACAGCACAGCAGTGCCAGATGAGCTCATCATATTGTACGGCATATAAAGTACAACGAGGGAAGAGTAACCTCTTCAAAGTAGAATCAACCCTAATGACATGGATGGAGTGAACCTTTTATATGCTTAATTTGCTGATGTAGCAGAATTCAAATAAAACCAGCTACAAATAACCATTAATAATTAGAATGTGGAATCTTTAATGTATTAATTTAGGCAAGTTGGAAATCTTTCTCATACAGAACAGCTGGTGTTTTCAAGTTGCTGATCTTCAAGTTAGCAGTCCATTTCCGAACCACTGTACCAGGGCTCCAAATCGCTTGTCTTGCTTTAGTAAAGTGAGTTTTTATTGGGGGGGAGGGGGGGGTGCGCACAAGGGTAGGTAGCACTACTCATGTCCTCTGTGACTTATTTTGTGCTAAGTACTCATAACAAAGACCTTCTAAAGCCAAAATATCTAATGTTTTTCTTTTAACAAAAAAAAAATTACTAACAAATGATCTAAAAATATGTTGTCCAATGTGATCATTGTTAACCACAGAGAATTGTTTAAATATAAACTATAAAAATTAAACAGAACTTTAAAACTCAGCTTATTTTATTGGCTATATTGTAAATGTTTTGAAAAGCTATAATTGGTTAGTGCCTATTGTAGGATACAGAAAATTCCCATCACTAAGAAACTTTACAGAATAGCTTTCATTTGAAAATGGGCATCAAAGATTGGACTTTCAGATAAATGAGTTTTTTAAATACGAGAGCGACAAGCATTTCTATGAGACACAACAAAAAAGGAACATTCCAAAAAATAAAAGATAAGGTTTAAAAATGGGTGATACCAAAAAGAAATACTAAATAAACCTATCCAAACTCAAAAACCAAATCAATGCCATTGAGTCTCTTCCATGGACTCCTACTCTGGAGGGCAGAGGAGAAGGGTTCCCTGGGTTTCCAAGAGAGAATCTCCACAGCAGCCTGCAAGTATCTTCTTCCCATAGGTAGTTAATGGATGCGGATGGCTGGTCAGCTGTGCTACCAGGGTTCTGAAAATAAAGATGAAGACTTGCCACTAATTGATTGTTTTAATCCTAAGAAGTTAACAAGTGGGGGAAACAGAGAAAGTCCAAAGACACAGACGATAAATGAGAAATTAACTACTTTAAATCTAATATTATAAATTTAAAAATTCAACTTTGGAAACATAATCAATAGTATTATGATTTAAATAGTATTTAAATAGATTTAAATAGTATGAGATTTAAAAGAAATTTTAAAAGTTTATCCTTAGAAAACATAAAGACAGAAAAACAATCATACAAAACAAGAATAATTTTTTTTTAATTTTATTGTGGCAAAATACATATTTTGTTTTAACAACTCGCAAGTGTGCAACTGAGTGACATTAATTATATTTACCATGCGGTACAAGTATCTCAGTCTGTGCATTCAAGTTTTGGAGCTCTATTTTGAGCAAAAAATTGCTAAGCCTCATGGAAATTCTATAATCAATATTTTGAGGAAACGCCAGACATTTGTCCACCATGGCTGCCATGTCCACCACTTTGGCCAGGGTTGCAATGTTTCATATCCTTCCCCAAATATGTTACTTTCCATTTTTCTAATAACCATCCAAGTGAATGGGAAGTGGTAATCACTGGGGTCATGACTGCATTTCCCACTGAGCACGGAGAGTACCTGGGTGGTGCAAGCAATTACTGTGTTCAATTACTAACCGACATGTTGCTTCCAGTCCACTGAGCTGCTTCAGAAAGGTCTGGCAACTACTTCTGAAAAACTGTAGTGGACAGTTGCTATTGGGTCGGTTCCAACTTACAGTAAGCCCTCGGTACAACAGACCGTCCCACTCATTCCTGTGGATTAGCTCACTGTTTTCACCAATGGGTCGATCTACCTCATCAGTGCATATTTTCTATTTTGGTGACATCCAATTATCTAGGTTCTTTTTTATTACTCATGTTTTATGTATCTTTCTCTAAGAATCTGTTGACAAAAATAAGGGCTTCCAGGGCTGAGCCCCGGTGGCGTAGTGGTTGTGCATGGGACTGCGGCCCACTGGGATCGAGGTTCGATTCCAGCTCCACGGAGCAAAGGCCGGGCCTCCTATTCCCACCACCTGAGGGCAGTGATGCCCCCTCCCCCCCCCCCCAAAAAAAATAAGGGCTTCCAGGTTTACCCAGATATTTTCAAGTAGGAATTTATATTTAAACTCTGAAAATTAGACTGTTAACCCATTTCAGTTAGTTTTTATATAATGTGAACTACAGTTCCAACTTCATCCTTTTGCATGTGGAGATTTAGGTGTCTGGCATTATTTGTTGATTCTTTCATCAACAAGGGATTTAACACCCTTGTTGAAAATCAGTTGGTCTTAGATGTAGGAGCTAATTTGTAAAACCTCATTATATTTTGCTGGTCTGTTGTCTACCATCAAGTCAGATCATACTCATCTCAACCGTACACCCAACATAGCAAAACATTAACTGGTCCTGCACGATGCTCACGATCACGACTATGGTTTGAACCCACTATTGCAGCCCTTGGATCAATCCATTTCATCAAAGCTAGAGCTCATGTGTGCCAACCTCTACTTTACTTAGTATGATGTCCTTTCTTAGGGATTTGTCTCTAGTGAGTACACATCCAAGTCCAAGTACCTAAGACAAAGTTACACCATCCCCTTTTTTGAATATTCAGACTGTACTTCTTCCAGGGCAGATACTTGTTCTTCCACCAACCTGTGGTACTTTCAATATCCTTTGCCAACACCACAATTCAAAGGCCTTGATTCTGCTGCAGTCTTTTTTATTTATTGCCAATTTTTACAAGCTTATGAGGCAGCTGAAACATACCATGGCTTAGGTCAAATACACCTTAGTCCTCAATGTAACAACAATTTGAAGAGGTCTTCTGTAGCAGATTGTCCCAACACAAAATGTCCTTTAATTTCTTCATTACTGTTTTGATTAATGAATATTGATTGTAAGACAAAATCTTGGACAACTTCCATGTTTTCTCTGTTTACTGGGATGCTACCCACCGGTCCAATTGTGAAGATTTTTGTTTTCTTTAAAATGAGTTGCAATCCATACTGAAGACTGCAAGCCTTTATCTTGCAATCTTCAAGCATCATCAGCAACTGCTTCAAGTCCTCCCTCCTTCCAGCAAGGACAAGCAAGGTTATGCCACCTGCATGTCACACAAACCTTCCTCCAATCCTACTTCTGCTTCACATAATCCAACTTTTCAGATTATTTGTTCACTATACAAATTGACAAGTATGGTGGAAGGATGCAATCTTGATCTTAAGGCATGGCGTCTTCATATGTATAGTATTGTTTTAGGGTAACAAAGAAAGTCCATCTCAAATGATGAAGAAAGAACATCTATGAAGTCTTAAAACAGACAAAGACAACAGAAAGACACACCATCAGGATGAGTAGATCACCAACACGAGCATGGAATGGTGTCTGAGGATTCAAAATTGAGATGAGATAAATAATGGATAGTGAAGAAACTGTCCCAAAAGCATGACTGGTGGCAGATTAATAAGTACATCACAATTGGAGGTGGGATTATACAAATTGGGACTAAACCATGACTGATTCAGACCAAGGCAGGCAGGGCCAATCTCATAGGGCATGACTCATGATCATTCAACCCCGTACCACTTCTAGTACATTGATCTCCATTAAGAATACACCTAGACAAGCCCCTTCCTGGGCTGGCCCTAGAGTTGTAGAGGCAATCCATTCTCTAAGGCATTCTGCCTGAGGGCAAGATTATCTATATCTTTGTTTATTCATCAGAAAGCATTCAATGGAGACTTAAACTATGTGAGAACTCTGCAAATGGATTTTGGGCTGTTACTTCCATCCATACCCTTTTACATACCAGGATGCTCAGAATTTAAAGTGAACAGTCTGTACTTTATTATGTACCCAATAAACAACTGCTGAAATTAATTCCACACTTAAACGTATACTATTTTAACTTTCTTTTCAATATATATTTCATTGATCACCATGTTTTATATTAAAATTCTATTCTGTGATGTTAAATCACAGTGTTTGGGAACAAGGTTTTTGTCTTTGTAAAAAATTAATAAATTAGTACGCTAATGTAGTCTATTGTATGGTAGATATATTCTAATTCCTGGAAGGACTCAATGTGTACATGTGTCGGTCTTCTGTTTTAATAAAGTATCCCTATCCTCATTTTCAGAAAACTATTGAATGAAGCAAACAGAGTTGGAAACATGAAACAGCAAAGAAAACTACAGAAATACATTATTTAGTAGCACTTTCAAGTTTTCAGAAAGCAAAAATATTCAAGAAGTTTGTACTTGATATAGGACTACCGTAGCCCTTTATGTTTGTATCTCACTAGTATTTTCTAAATGCCAAAATTAACACCAGCTATGCTCATTTTTAAATGATACAACTTTCCACTGCTTATTTATCTGCCCCAAATGAGACAATTTTTCATTCTAAAAGATCTGCAATGACAAGATTCTCTATAAGATGACAGCACTCAAGGGCTAGTCGTTAGTGAATCACTTTTAAAGATTTAAACTGGTTAGAATCAACTATGAAGTCTTCTAACCTGAACCAAAGCTTTCCAGCCAAAAGATGTGCTTTAGTTTTTCCCAGGTGAGGTGTAGGCAGGGATTGGGGTCCTTTTGCAATTTAAATGTTGGTCAATGATGGATGTCTTTGACAACAACTTACCACCCTCCACCCTTCCCCATCCTTGCCCCAGTTCAATATTAAGAAACTTTTAAAATTCAAAGTCACAGCTTTAACTTACAAGGCTTTCCCTCCCCCCATACATAAAATTTCCATTCTAATTAGAAAGCTCTTAATTGAGTTCACCAAAAAAATGAGAAACAAAGTATATACATATCCCTTTTAAAAATCATTTTCGGGAGGATATCTAAAGTATTTTCTGTTATTTGCAGCTGCTCTAACGGCAAACGACAATTAAATGTGTGAACAAGGTTGTCAGAGTAACACTTGTCTTTCACACCGCTTAAGGAAAAGCTCCCCAAGACTTTCAGCAGCCCCAATTAAAACGAGGGCAATCTTCTCACAGGGATGTGGGAGCGGTACATTTTGTCAATGTGCTGTTTCAAACGGAAGAAAGACAAAGTATCCCAAAGATTAACATGTTTCACTCCTTGATCTAAATCCACCTTCTACCATTAGTACTGATGAGCTGAACAGGAATCTTAGCAACTCAGTGCTAATTCCAAATGCTTCGCCCTCACAAGGCCACTTCTCAAGAGAACACCTGGGGCAGGTGGAGTACACTAACTCGGAGCACGAGAGAAGGGGGCGGGGGAAGGTATCTCGCTTTGCTACTGTCGATGAACGAGGTCGCAAGATCAACCCTGAACGGATTGATCGCTTCCCCTTGATCTTCTTTAACGGGACGTGAACGAAGCCACTCAAAAAACATGGTATTAATTACCCACCTCTGGCCCCAAAGCACCCGGAACGACCCTCACGCAGGACTCAGGTGGGCCTTCTCACTTGGGCCCTGCTGAAGTCCGCCAGTCCTTGGGCGGATCGAACTTTGCAGCAACGCGCCTAGCGATTGGTTAGGTCTGACGCAAAGTCGCAAGCCCATTGGCTGCCGGTGCCTCCGTAGAATCGAGGCGGAGTTTGAGGCGGGTTCTGACAGGCCGGCGACAGCGGTCCCAGAACTTCTATTGGCGACTGCCGGAAAGTACAAGATGGCGGCCGCCACGACTCGCGGCTCCGGCTCCGGCTCCGGCTCTGGCGATACGGGGTCGATGGAAGCAACCAGCAAACACAGCGTTACCAGCTTCCAGAGGAAGGGTCCTAGAGCCGGCGGGAGAGACTGCGGCGGCTCTCGTCTGGTGTCCATCGCGGGCACACGACCATCGGTGCGGAATGGGCAGCTGCTGGTATCCACCGGGCTTCCAGCCCTGGACCAGCTCTTAGGTCGGTTCAGAACACAGGTCCAGGTTCAACAGGGGAATCTCAGGGAGGGGAGCTGCCAGGAGAACCATCCTGACCTCACTTCTTTGACCCCTCACCTTTTAGATTTGGTGGGGGGGGGGCTGAAGGTTGATCTGGATGGAGCGGTGGAAGGGTTGCATGGACCCTTCAGACCTGTCCTGGTGCCCCGATTCTCCTCACACACTGTGCCTGTCACTCCTTCCCTCATTACCGCGGGATCCCGCCATCCCTGTTCTCTGAAATGCCTCCTTCTTCAGGGGAAGAATGAATGTCTGGACACTAGCCTTAATTAAGGATCTCTCCCCGTCCCACCCCCTTCTCACCTCTGAGAACACACTTCTGCAGTTCCCCTAGTTCGTGGCTTGAGCCAACCTAATAAACTTTTTTATCATTCTGACGGACAGGTTTCATATAGAAAATGCTAAAGAAAGAAAGGAGCTCTCCCTTTTTCACATTTGTGCTGCTTACCTTCAGGTTCTACATTTGAAAACTTTATTAACTAAGAGAATCTATGTTGAAGGTATTTGCTAGTTAAAACCAGTCGTCGATATTTAGATCTGCGTTAAATATGTGTATACATATTTATTCCAGTGTATACTTTTGCCTCCTAAATTGTCTACAGCTGCATGCCATATATGTGTGTGTGTGTGTATATATATATATATATATATATATATATATATATATATATTTGATCTATGTTTTAACGGGAAAAATTAATCTCATTCTTAAGACTTTTTCCTATAACCTCAGGAACTTTTAATGAAGAGCTTGCTATTTCATGTGCTTGTTGTTTCATGATAGCTGTGTTGAAAGGATTAGCCAGATTAGATTAGTTAGGACAGAGCTCCTGTGTTAATAAAACTTGTAGATTAGTTCATTTCTATACGGAATGTTGCTCCATTAAAACTGGTCTGTAGGGCTGAGCCCTGGTGGCGAAAGTGGTTGAGTGCGGGACTGCGGCTTGGCGGTTCAAATCCAGTGGCGGCTCTCAGGAGCAGGGCTGGGTAGCTCCCAGGACCACCAGAGGGCAGCGATGCCCCCCCCCCAAAAAAAAGTAGTCTGTATTGTATATTTCACATCTTTCAAAACATGTCATGTACCTGTTAAATCATAGACACATTCATAAAATATCACAAATGCCTTTACTTATTCTTGCATTTCACTAGATATTTTTAAATTATACCCCCTCTCAAAAATAGAATGCTTTTCAAATAGACTGTGCAGAGGAAAGTGACAAGATAAGCAACTTATGAGAAACAGTGACCTTTTGCTTTGTTCTTTCATGATCAAACAGGATTCTAGGTTCTTCTACATAAATTTTAATATTTTCACTCAAGGTCTTTAAGTGTATTGCCTTGCACAGTTACACTGTACCGTAAACAAGTGATTCATAGTAGCTAATTAGCAAATATTTATTTCATCTGCTTTTTCTCTTGTCAATCATGTTTTGTGCCATCACATACCTGAACTTTACAACTTGGGAGCTAGTGCTACTCCCTGAGTTTTCCAATCCAGTTTGAATATGTGATTTCATTCTGAGGCTCTCCAAACAAAAAGGTCAGATCACATTTCTGGCATTTATATCTTCTGTACCACACTTGAATAATAAAATGTGCCTAATAGATTTCCTGGCATTTGGTAGATATGCATTAGATTTTTTTTGACTGAAGGAAAAATAATGTATAGAAAAAAAAAAAAAACAAGAGATTATGAAGAAGGTAGATGGAGTTACATGTTTGAGTTCCAAAAACAGATTCTGTGACTTGAGCAAAGCCACAAACCTGGTGACAGCCTAGGCTGATCTTTTATCTTGAATTCTAGGGATCTCTGTTCTTTGTTACAACGGTCTCATAATTCTTTAGGGTGTTTAGCCATTGACTGAATCTAATCCAATATTTTCAGCTTCACTTACTCCTCACTTATCAATTATCTAGTTTTCCAACATTTTGTTTTTATAACAATATAAAAAACCCACCCTACCATTTTGAGGATATGTCTTACAATAATTAGTACAAAGCCTGGAGGCTAGCGTATTGCTGACTGTGATGGTTAAGGTTTCGTGTCAGGTGTCAACGTGGCTGGGCCTGAGTCTCAGGAATTAGATAGTTTTATAATTATGAAATATGGTAATTATGTAGTGAATCCGTTATCTTTTCTGTGATCTGATGTGATCATCCTCTCATTTTGCATAATGCTTATTTTTGCATAATTATCTGGGTTTGGGAATCCAACCATGTTACTAATCCAGTAGTGGGTATATAACCAGAATCAAAATCAAACTCATTTTGACCAGTTGCAGTGACCTTATAAATCTGACAGTGAAATCGCCCAGGGTTTCCCACGCCTGTAAATCTACAGCAGTGGACTGCCACATCTTTCTGTTCCAGAACTACAGGAGGGTTCCAAGCGCTGCCGGAACTTCAGTAAACAGCCACTGAACACTTAAACACTACGCCACCAGGGCTCCACGAGTCTATATTTCAAAGCACCCATCAAAAAGAGAATCCAAAGTCTGTTCCTTGTGTGTTTATACAAAGATTAAAAACTTGAACTCTAATTTTTTAAATTTTCTACATTTGAAGGGTCCTTAGTGCTTGAATATACACAATTATTTTTATGCGAAACTTCATTAAGAAAGTGGAAATAGCTCTCAGCTGTTGACTTGAATATTTTGAAATATTTTGAATTGGTATGTTTTGCATTATGCAATTCTCCTGGGGGGCAACAATTAACATGCACAGAAATTGAAAAATTTATTTACATTTAGAAGAGTAGGTATGGTCAGAAATATTTTACTGGTTTTTAACTTAATGACATTTTTGTGTTTTTTCATTCTGTATGGTTCTGTGATGCAAACACATTATATTTGGTTTTCATTAAAATGTTACTTAAAAGTGAAACAATGACTGTTAATGTGTAAATATGATGGGGTTGTCCCCTCAACCCCCAAAACTGAGACAAACTCTGCTAAGCTTTTGTAGTACACATTTTTCCTACTAGCCAAGCATGGAGCGACTCGCTCTGAGTCAGAGCGCCCAGGGCCATTGCCAAGGAAGGTGCTCTCCGGTGACAATGAATTTTTTTGTAAAAGCAGTTTTGGGCTGAGCCCCGGTGCCGTAGTGGTTGTGCGCGGGACTGCGGCGCACTGGGATGGAGGTTCAATTCCCGCTCACAGGAGCAAAGGCTGGGCCTCCTACTCCCACCACCAGGGCAGTGATGCCTAAAAAAAAAAAAGCAGTTTTTTGTGATGGCCGATTTAAGAGAGCAGCATGTAGCTATGAAGTGTTTCTTGCTCAGAATCTGCCGCAGAAACTGTTGTGATGTTGAACACAACTTACAAAAACTTATGGGAAAAACTCAAGTGTATGAGTGGTTTTCTCATTTCAAAAAAGGTAAAATGTTGACTGATGACAAACCTCATTCTGGACATCTGTCAACCTCCTGAACAAACAAAAATGATGACTTGTAGTGGATTGGGAGTTCATTCAACCAGGTCAGACTGTTAATCAAGCTTTCGAGAGGCTCTGAAAAGAGTGAATGACAGTGAGCATCAAAAAACCTTGGTCTGTTGCAGATGGGGCTGTTTTGCCACCACGATCATGCACCAGCTCACACAGCCATCTCGGTGTGGCACTTTTTGGCAAAAACACACACCAAAAAACAGCCTTTCTCTCTTGCCCCATGCACTTGACTCCCCTGTTTTTGTGAATAAAGAGGGACATAAAAGGATAGCAATTTGAGGAAATAAAAGAGACGAAGAAAAAATGAGGGAGGTGCTATCAGCCATCCAAGGGTGGGTTTGAAAATATTTCCAAGAATGGAATCACAGATTTAACAAGCATATGGAAATTTGTCCAGATTTGACAAGTGTCAAGGAAATTATTTTGAAGGTGATAAGGTTGTTTTGTAACAACATTTAATTACATACTTTGGAGAAAAAAAATTCTGGTTTTTTGGGGGGCGCTTACCCCCTTGTACACTAGTATAAGCAATTCATATTATGTCATTAGCAAAAGTCATTTTGTTCACATTGTGACAGGTTTAATATGGTCACATTGTGACAAAATGTACTGATGGTGGTATGCTATGATGTCAGCATGATGAGACTATAATCTGACATTGTCATTATGTTAAAATATATTCTATGGTTACTGTATAAAAAAGCAAATACTGTGTTCTCACTGTTGTGCAGTGCAGTGACATTTTACTACCACTACCCTGACATCATTGTAATTTTAAGCAGAAATGCAAACCATATTTGAAAGATCCAATGCAGACTAATTAAATATAAAACATTTGATGATATACTAATATTCCCATTGTTTACTCCAGAGTGGTGTATAAATCCGAAACCTCCAATATCTTCACATTTTAAACATAAATTAATCATTTCAAATATTTTCCTTCTGATCAGTATATTGTTAGACTTCCATATGTGTTTTCAAATTGACTCATAAGATTTTTTTTCTAGTTCTTTGATTTCCTAACCTTGTTTTTCAAATCTGCCCATTGCGGACATTTGATTATTTGAAGCCACTATATAAATGTCACACTACAAAGATAGGTATCCCGCTTCCCTTCTTCCAGAAGTGTTCAAGGAAGATGATAGCAAGTAAAGGAGCCTTGAAAATTTTCTTTTTTTTCTAGGTTCCAAACTAAAGTACCTTTTAGTACTCTGTCTCCACTTTGAAGGAATGATTTCCTAGCCTCATCTTTTAAGGGAATATGTGTGGGGAAAGGTTTTGGTGACTTAGGACATGTTTAAGTGATTTTTCTATGATTCATTACTTTTTTTCCCCTGGAGAAATTAGTTTATTACTTCCTTATTTTTTTTTTGGGGGGGGGGGCATCACTGCTCTCCGATGGTGGGAGTAGGAGGCCCAGCGCCACTGCTGGAATTGAACCTCCGTCCCAGTGGGCCGCAGTCCCGCGCACAACCACTACGCCACCGGGGCTCAGCCTACTTCCTTATTTCATTATCTGTAAAACATTTTTAAGGACCTTTGGAGTGAAAACTATATTTTTAATTGAGAACCTTTAGTGTGAGCTCCATGTAGCTTTTGAAATCATAACATTACCAAGGAGCTACTAAAATTTAAAAATTATCAAGAGCTAGCTTACTCTACCCTACCCTATAGGATTGATTGAGTTGGCTTTGACTTGATGGCAGTAAATTGGTTTTTATCAGATCAGTCTGTCAAATAATCTATTTTAGTTGAGTGTTTGAGCTTTGCTATTGGGGAAACATGGGTACAAAGTACTCTAAAATACATATAACATCTTGGCATATCAAGTGAGGTAGGTCCAAATACCTAACAGAAAAGTACGTATGTGGGGGGAATTGTGAGGTCTTGTCACATGGACATAAAGTATTTCGATATATGGTAAATATATGCTTCTGTCTAACTATTGTGTCTACTATACCAGCCTAAGTAAAGAAACCATTAACATTATGGGTTAAGATTGGCAGTTAAAACCCACCAGCCACACTGACTGAGAAAGATGATGCTATCTGCTTCTATAACCCTCAGTAGAGTCACTGTAAGTCAGCAGGAAGTCAATGGTGTGACTTTTGAGGGTTCCTAGGGAGCCCTCGGGGCATAGAGGAAATGCACTGGGCTGCTAAGCACAAGGTCAGCCATTTAAAACCACAGCCTCTCTCTGTGGAAAAAAGATGAGTCTCTATTCCCATCGGCAGTTACATCTTTGGAAAGTTACACGTGCGGTTCTACTGTGCCCTGTAGGGTCGCCATGAGGCAGCATCTGCTTGGATGGCAGTGAGGTTTTTTCTTTAGGAGCACTAATGGGTTTAGGAGGAGACCCTGTGGCATAGAGGTTAGGCATTTGACTGAGAAGCCACAAGGCTAGTGGTTTGAGACTACCTCCAGTCTGCAAAAGAAAGACAAGACTTTCTACTCCTGTAAATAGTTGTAGTCTGAAAAAAAACACAGGGCCAAGTCTGTTATGTTAGCCAGTCAGGATGGAGGCCTTGACAGTAGTGAGGTTGTTTCATTTTATATCTTTTTTACGGTGTTAGGAGTCCAGGTGACATGAGGGTACACTTTTGGGCTGCTACCCTCCAGGTCAGCAGTTGGAAAGCCCAGTCGTTCAGAGGGAGGAAGAGGAGGTTTTCTACTATGAAAACTATCACTAAAACTAAACTATTTACTATCGGGGAAACCCATAAGGACAGTCTGCTCTGTCCGGTAAGGTCACAGTATCTAAATAAACTCAACGACAGGGGATCTGAGAGCTAAAATTTCACTTCATATATGCAAATATTTATTCCAAATATATATATATATATATATATATATATATATATATATATTAAAACTAACATGCCTTGATCTTTGTGATGCCTTCAAAAATTAAGATTAAAACAAAAGAGAAGTGTTTTCTGAGGGTATCTGCTGTGCAGATTAAAGTCAAAACAGAGAGTTTGGCTTAGAGGATTCCCCAAGGATAATCTTGGTAGATTTTCTTGAAAGACAGAATCAACATGAAGGCTTATGGTGAAGGTTTTTTTCCTTTTTCTGTAACTGAAAATGCATTCGTGAGAAAAAGGTTAGGAAAATTGCACCGAGATTCTTTTCACCCATCCTCACACTGCACTTGCTCATTCTTAAAGGACAGACAAGGACGTCTGGGGAGATACTCAGTGGAAAACCTTTACCAATCTATTCTACAACCAATAATTTTGTCCCTTTAGATTTCTCTTTATTCTCAAAAGTCAAAGACCATTAGAAAGGAACACAATTTGAGTCCTTCAATGACAAATGTCCTTTTGACATAATGTGTGCAAATCCAGGAGTGCAGAATTCTTCAGGGAAGGGTTAGAGAGATGGAAACGCTGCCCTCAATAGTGTTTTGACCTAGATGCAGGATATGGTGACAAACAAAAAC
>PVJH01017446.1:0-47834 GCA_004026705.1 Nesogale talazaci | reverse complement strand
GAGACAACATAGAATTCTACTAAAAAACTCAGGACAACAGAATTTTAACTACTAACAAATAAAAGAAACTTCACTAATACAAAGTTGAAAGGGTTCAGAAATTGAAGCCAGGAGAGGTGGGAAACTGTGACGCACGTTCCAACTAATTAAAATGGTAGTCTCAGGGTCACACAGACTATCAAGAGACTTAATCTCACGTCATTTGAAGCAATCATACACTTGGGACTCAACAGGAATGAACGCTGTTTTCAACTTGTGTATTATCTGGGTTCGGCTGGGGCCATTTTGGACCCCAAAGAGAATAGGAAAGTGGTTCCATCAGAGCTGGTCCACTGTTAGGAATTACAACAGAAGTGGTGTTTTATCAGGAACTCTTAATTACCAAAAGTCCTTTACTACTGACATTTTGTTTCTTCTCCCACTATTTCCATACATATACAGGAAAACCAAAGAGGTAATCATATATAAATTAAGAAAACTAAATGTTAATATATAAGGGTCAAGATAAGTAATGAGGAACAGGCTAAGCAAGTTAGGAAACTGTAGTGGTTTGCTTATTTTTCAGTAAAAATTTCCTAGGGTAAGAGACATCTCTCATACTACATTCTAAGTCACAGGTACTAAAGTCACAATGAGCAAACTAGCTAATGAAGAACTAGAAAGAGAACAAAAGACAGGTGGATCTACGATCCCTGAATTCCACTTCCTTTATAGTAAGAGTCCAGTGGCTTAATTTTGATAAAACCCACATTCTTGATGAAAACCCAAAAGATGATGGGCACAGAAGAATTCCTCAGTATGACCCAGAATATACATGAACAAACCAATAGTCAACATTACACTAAATGTAGAAACACTGAGAACTTACCCCTTTGAAATCAAGAACAAGACAAGGGTGCCTCCTCTGACCACTTTATTTGACACTGTATTAAAAGTCTTAGCAAGAACATTAAGAAAAAGAAATAAAAGGTATCCAGATTTAAAAAGACAAAATAAAATTATCTCTATTCAAAGACAATGAGAAAATAGCTAGAAAATCAGAGCCTACATGAAAACTTCTAAAGCTAATAGAGGAGTTTACCAAGGTTGTAGGGCACAAGATCAGTAAGTGACAATCATACACGAGCAATGAGAAATCTAGGAGGGAAACAAAGCAAACAATTTACAATAGCATTTACAAGCATAAAATAGCTCGGGAGAAATCCAAACGGTGACGTGAAGAACTTATACAATCAAAACTATAAAGTGTTCCTGGAAGAAATTAAAGAGACTTAAATAGATGGAAAGATGTTTCCCGTTTATGGACTGGAAGGATTAATAGTGCTAGGATGTCAATACTAAGATGAAACCACAAATTCAATGCATTTCTATCAAAATTCCAACAGCCATCTTTACAGAAAGGGAAAATCTTTATATATTTGTGTGCCCCAAATAGCACACAATAGGGGCACTTATAGTTTCTGATTTTTGTTTTGTTTTGTTTTATTTTTTATTTGTTTTTTGGGGGGCATCACTGCCCTCTGGTGGTCGTGGACGCTACCCAGTGCTGCTCCTGAGATCCGCCGCAGGATTTGAACCACTAAGCCCGCCGGCCACAGTCCTGCACTCAACCCCTTATGCCACCAGTGCTCAGCCCTATATTTTCTGATTTTAAAAACATACTATGGGGCTGAGGCCCAGTGGCATAGTGGTTGTGCATAGGACTGCGGCCCATTGGGTTGGAGGCTCAAATCCAGCAGCAAGGCTGGGCCTCCTACTCCCACCACCAGAGGGCAGTGATGCCCCAAAAACAAAAAAAACAAAAATACTATGCAGCCTGGTTGTGGGATAACAATAGACACTCAGACGGATAGAACTGAGAGTCCAGAAATACATCTACGGTCAACTGATTTCTGACAAGGGTGCTAATACAGACTCAGGAAGAGACTTGCACAATAAGTTCACTGCAGCATTTTTCACAGGAGTGGAGACAACTCATCAGTTGATGAGTGGATAAACGAAAGCACATATATAAAAGGTAGTATTACACAGCAAAAGGAAAAATGAAGTCTTTATAATGCTATAAGGACAGAATTCGACATTATGCTGAGCAAAATAAATCAATCACAAAATAGAAAATATCTTACGATCTCACTTATATGAAAGGACAAATGTATAGAGTCCTCATGCTACCATTACTGAACATTCTGATAAGATGGTTTCATAGAAGAATCCTGATTAAAAAGAGGGAAATACAGAATTCTAAATTCTTATAGACACCAGATTTTCAGGAGCCTTGAAAGTTAGAGGAACCCTCAAAACTAATACCCTAAAGTACTCTTTAAAACTTAAATCAGAAGTATGCAATAAATCTCAAAACCAAATAACTTAGCTTAACTCGTGGGGAAAAAAAAATCTGCCTTGAGTATTAGGAACTAATACTAATACTATGGAGAGTGAAGAACTCTCCCTATGGGATCAAATTGATTATGGTGACTGAAAGAATGGATACAAAATTGTATGGGTAGTGAGTTTATAGTAGTAGGGAGGGATAACTCTGAAAAGGAGGGTTAGAACGGTTAACCAACTCGAGGAATGTAATCAGGTTCTAAATGGTACCTGTATAAACTGTTGAACTGGCATATGCTTTCTTGTGCATATTCTCAGTAACCTCAAAATAAAATTATATCTGCATTTAAAAAGAGTCCATTGATTGAAGAAACACTGAGCTATGTATGAAGGGTGATGGAAAATAAGGGAATGGTGATGGTTCAGCAACATGACGGACATATCTAATGTCACTGAATTGTTCAAAAGGATGCCTGGCGGTACAGTGGGGTTAAGTGCCCAGGAGTTAAGTGCTCACCTGCTAATGGAAAGGTCACTAATTAGAACCCACCAGCCAGCCTGCAGGAGAAAGCTGTGGCATCCTGCCTACATAAAACGTGCAGCCCTGGAAACCCTCTGGGGCAGTTCTGCTCCGTTCTCGAGGCTTTCTGTGAGTCAGAATTGACTCGAGGGCAGTGGGCTGAGGTAGGATTGGTTTCCTGTCTGACAACTTACGTAAGCCTGTCCCCTAGAGACTCCTGTAAACTCAGTGCTACTCTGGTTACTCACTGAATATAATAATGGTGTATGGGGCAGTTCTTTGTTTTACAGGGCCATTAGGATTCAGAATTGATGACGCAATGGCAATATGTTTGGCTTTCTGCTTCTGAACTGTACATGAAAATTGTTGAAAGGGCAAATGTTTTCTTACCTATCCATTTACCACATAGGGTAAAATTTAGCTCCATTAAAAAACAAACAAACATTGAAATGGGGTTTCATCTGTTCCTTAAAACAAGACTTTTTCCACCTCAAACTACAAACTTAAAAAAAAAAAAAAGGCCAAAAATGTCTCAAGGGACATTGAAGCAAAGACAAACACCAATAAATGTACACAAAAAAAGCACTGAAGACATTCAGTAATTCCTTCTACCCACTCCTTACCTCCACTCTCAGCAGAGATGCTGCTGTAAGGAGGGGGAGCATCGCTTCCAGCCTGCTCAGCTTCTCCCGGCTCTTCTTCATTCTGCAACTAAATGAAAAGTTCATAGTTTAATGCGGGAAGAAAGCAATTTGGCAATGACACTGAAAGTATGTCATCCTGACACTGGTAGTCTACGTAAGCCACTCAAGTTATGTAACAAAGACATCTGATTTAATTTTTCCATTGTACCCATATATCCAATTCATTGATACGATGAGCTGTATAACAAGCTATTTCTCTCTCTCTCTCTTTTTAAAGCAGCTATTTCTCAATGTACCTATGAGTCCAGTGCTGATTTCATTAGAATCATGATGCATAGTGTCAACTGAGCCACTTGTAAAATGTTGCAAGTTGGTCACAGCTGCCTATTTCTTGAAGACACCATGCACAACAGAACGAAATGCTGTACAACCATCCTGTGTGACCCCCAGGACTCATATGCAGGTTCAACCACTATCCTCAGGGGGTTTTCAAGGCTTGATTCCCCTAATCAATCAATGTCTGTGATGCTGAACAAATTTCAGCAGAGTAAGGCAAACTAGAAAAGCCTGGCAATCTACTTCTGAAGACGCTTTTACTTAAATCCTCTACTCCTTACCATTAGGCCAATCCAGATATACAACAACATGGATCCTTGAACAACATGGATTGGAACTACATAGGTGTCCACTTATACTCTGGGATTTTTTTTTTAAGATATTTGAAATCCAACTTTATTCTAATGAAAAGGAATGGAAACAACAGTTAACAAACAAAATGTCACCACTGAATATTGTGATGTGACTGTAGCAGTCTTGTATTTGAATTTCAAGAAAGAAAAATGCGCTCCCAAACAGCTAGGTATGCAAGTCCAGAAAAAGAAAGGTTTTTAACTGCCACACTCACTCCAAAGCCCATTCATCTCCTCCAGCATCCCACAGGGAAGCACATTCTGCTTGGCTCTATCCTAAGAGTGGCAAGCACGCAGCACCGCTGACATCACAGGACAGCTGCCTATAAAACTAGACTTCTGACGCTGGGCTCCAGCTTTGCTCTCTCACAGGTCATCCTCTTCATCCGGGAGAGGACTGTCTGCGCCACCTCTAGATCATGCTCATCTTGTGCTGCCTAAGCGGGTTCCCTAACAACCCCTGGTGGTGTGAGAACAGGCGTGGCAATGAACTCCAAGTAAGGATCTCCCTTTTGTTTTCTAGAAGGTCAAAGGAAGGGCTTTTCAAAGTTGTGGTTACTTTGGGCAGAAATGTCATAGCACTGAAGGTTCTTTTGGTGGAAGACAATGGATTTTGTCTTAACTTTCCTGTCCTTAATATCCACTTTGTTGCCACACAGCACAATGGGTATGTTTTCACATACTCGAACCAGACCCCTATGTCAGTTAGGCACGTTCTTGTAAGTAACCCTTGATCTTACATCCAACATTATAATGGCACATTGGGTTTGAATGTAATAGCCATCTCTCAGTCCTCCAAATTGTTCTTGACCAGCTGTATCCCACACGTTGCATTTAATAGGTCCTCTGTTTGTATTGAACACAAGGGGATGGACCTCAACGCCCAAGGTAGCTACCTACTGCTTCTCAAATTCACCAATCAGGTGACGTGTCACAAATGTCGTTTTTCCAGCAGTGTCACATCACCCACCAGTAGAGTTTGAACTAGACTTGGGGCTCTCCATCGTGATGGATAGATAGTGGAAGCCGGGTTTTTTGTTTTTAGCACAATGTGATGTTAACTTCTCCCCACATGTGCAGTTTGTCTCTGTCGTAGATAGAGTATCTGAATATAAAGTGATCGTTCACAGGTCTTGTGTAGTTTTTACTCAGATTTAGTGCAACCCCTTGAATCCCCAGGAGGCCTTCATGAACTGCCAGAGTGATGCTGGAAGTGCTCCGAACAACTACAGAAAAGTCCTGACATTATAAGAAAAGGTGGGGTTGATAGACATATGTAAGAGATTGAGGTCTATAGCTTTGGTTGCCTGCTGCTTCCAGATGAATGAATCGAGTACAAGAACTACTGTGGGGAGGGAAATATGAAAGAAAATTGTGAAGCCCTCACTGCACTTGTATCAGCAGCATACACAAAAATTTACAAAATACCATTTTTTCTTATACTGAAAATGCAGCTTCTACGTCAGTGCGGTATAAATACTAAGAAGAAGAAGAAAGAAGGAGAAGAAGAAGAAAGGATGCTGACTGCTTCAGTAATTGGTAAGGTCCTGGCTAACCATAGCTAAATTTGGAAGGAGTTGAAAATTCTGTGCAGGTTTTTGACTGCACATGGGCTGGATGGTGTCAGATTCCTAACTCCTATATTGTTCAAGGGCCAACTGTACTTTGAAATGAGGCAGAAAAATGACAAAGGGAGCTTGAGGTATCATACCATTAAGTAGGGCAATTTATTAAATTTTAACCAACCACCTTAATCTCTAATCCCTATACTATTCAGTAACACACACACATATACACTGTAATTCAGTCGATTGTGACTCAAAGATGGAATAGACAGAGAACAATTGTTCTCTAGAGCTTCCAAGACTGTAACCATTCCAAGGGGGAGATAATATCATCTTTCTCACACACTGGCTGGTGGGCTTGAACTGCCACATGGAGGTTAGCAGTCCAGCACCTAACTCACAGCACCTCCAGGGCCCCAATGTTAAACGCAAGGCATTCATAAGATAACTGTATTGTAACCTTGGATGGAAACTTTTTTTGAATAATGGAATGCAGGCAAAATAATTGGGGAGCCTCCACCTAATTCACACACGCAACACACACAAGTTTTTTAATCGTAATAAAAATAAAATTTTACAAGTTAGGGTAACGTGAATTTGTTTTGTTTTGTTTTGTTTTGTTTTGGGCATCACTGCCTCTGGTGGTCATGGGAGCCACCCAGCACTGCTCCTGAGAGCTGCTGCTGGATTTGAACTACCAAGCCCATGGGCCGCAGTCCCGCACTCAACCACTTAACGCCACTGGGGCTCAGCCCGGTAACGTGAATTTTACTGGAATATCAAGTCAAGGAATTATTTAAAGAGAGTCTTAGGACCATGGTTCCTTTGAAATGCTGGTTTTAAATATCCCCTGAAGTTCTCTAGCCAGAGTACTGAAAGCCTCCTCACACTTAAAATAGGCTTGGGTTCTGGGAGCTCAGGGAAAGCAGCAAAAGAAAAGCAAGAACAGAGGCAAATACAGACTTTGCAAGAACACTTCCTTAACCTACTGTTGACAGTAATGGCCTTTATTTAAACCTCGCTCAACGTTTCTGTCTTGCTTTGGAATTCCTGAGCCCAGTCAGAGTAATCATGTTACTTCTGCATAATTGAGGTTTCAGAAAGGAGGTCTGGCAATTCTCAAGAAAGACAGAAGTCTGCAAAATAAAGAGACCTTATATACCAGACTACAAGATAGGAGAGGAGCCTGTTTCCTAGCAACTGGCAGTGTGCAATGTGATCACCACACACCACCGTAACACATAGCACCAGAGAAATTCCAGCCTTCTCACCCCCTCTGCTTTCTTTTGGAAAGGAAAGAAAGGTCTATTTCCACGTTGAAAGTTTTTGCCCCACTAAAATTGTCACTTTAGAATCACGTATTAACATTATTTTCAAGAGGAATACAGAAGCTTCAAAAAGTTCCTGGGGATGATTTAAAAAAAAAAAAAAGTTCCTGGGGGAAATTCCATTTTCTTATTATTTTTCTGTGAATTTTTGAAGCCTCCTGGTGTGTGTGTGTGTGTGTATATATTTACACACACACACACACACGAGCACAGTCATCTTCATAAAGAAGCACCGTCATGACCATCATCTGTGTGGTTAATAACTTGTTAAACAATAGGAGCCCTAAAGTCACATCCTAAAGAACTTAAAGAGTGTGTCTATAGGCATTAGCTTGATTCAGCAGGCCAAATAAGTAGTCAGGGACTCCCTGTGGAACACGCACACTTGAACGAGGTTGAGTTTACCTATGGGCTACCAGATGGCTCTGCTCCTGTCACGATTTATAGTATCAGAAGTCAGAGAGTCACTATGCATGGGAATTGACAAAGTTGACAGTGGTCTAGGTAGAAGACTATATAAAATTAGTCCCCAGATGGCTCTTTTACAGTTTTTCTTCTGTCCCTTGGAACTTGTCCTGGGTAAGCCTCCCCACCACTCACATCCCTAGGGCTCGAAGGTTTTTAGGCTCGCTCCTGAGACTGAGTGTCACCACCGTCTTGTGGCTGGAGTTGAAAAGATGCTCAAAGTCTTCAATGAGCTGGGCCAGTGGGGCCTGAGTATAAGTAGATGATGTCAGGGGATTCTAGCTGTAGAGGCAGGTCTGCGAAGCGGAGGAGCTTCTGAGTGTAATTACATGACTTTGACAGCTGGGCAGTAAAGCCTGTTAGGGCCTGGATTCTCTTCCACCACACCCGTTCGGTCGGTTTTACTTCTCTCCAAGTAATGGGAACAGGCTACACAAAGTAGAGCGCTTAGCTATTTACCACCACGTGCCTCTTGGCTTTGAGAAAAGGAAAAGGCAGCTATTTGAAATTTTGGATGGCTTTCTCGAGTGTGCCCTGACTTCCGCTTTCCTGCCTATCTGTACTCCTCTGTCTACTCACAACAGACTCTTCCTGGCACCCCAAAATGATCCTAAAACTCTTCCCCATCCTTGCTTTAGATACCTTTGGTTAGCAGCCAACACAACCCCTCATGCCCATTCTTTTTTCTTTTTTGGGGGGCGGGGGGCATCATTGCTCTCGGCGGTGGGAGTAGGAGGCCCAGCCCCACTGCTGGAATTGAACCTCCGTCCCAGTGGGCCGCAGTCCCGCGCACAACCACTACGCCACCGGGGCTCAGCCCCAGGGATTCTTTCCTAAAAATAGGTGCTCAAGTTTTGTTCTCTAGATTGCCTGTAAAAAATGCAAATCTAAAATAAAAGGCTTTCCTTTTGCACCTCCTTCCTCTGTAAGTAGGGATGACTTTTTTTTAAATCTATTTAGCTGTATTCAAATATATTTTTTCTTTTTTCTCAGGCCATCAAGTCATTTCTGAATCACAGTGACCACAGAGGGCAGATGCCCCTCTGGGTTTCCAAGAAAGTCCACTTTCTTTCAGGGCAGAAGGTCTGACTCTCACCCTGTGAAAAAGCCCTGGGGGTGTAGTGGTTGCGCATTGGACTGCTAATCCCAAATAGTCTACGGCCACCAGGGGCTCTGCAGAAGAAAGAGCAGGCTTTCAACTCCAGTAAAGAGTTACTGGCATAGAAACCCAGTCTCAGAAAACTACCTTACTCTATGGAATCATCATGAGTCAAAATCAACTCGGCGGCAGTGAGGTTGGCTCTGTCCAAGTTATTCTTAGACACTTTCCATTTACTAGGAGTGAGGCAAAACAAATATTAAAATAAAAATCACTATTGAATAACAAAAACAAGAAAATTATGTATGTAGAGAAGTATCAAGACAAACCTTACCATTCTAACACAAATAGCATGTAAAATATAACACTGATTGGAAGTATCTGCGTCATTCAAAATTTTTTCTTCTTGGTTGGGGCCTATTTAAATAATCGAGGAGGCTCTTAGAAATTTTAAGTCCCTTCTCTTAAGTTATCCACAGTAAATCTCAGAAAATCCTGAATGAATGTCTAAAGTCATGCTTTAAATGTTATTTACCCACTTCTAATTTTAGAGTTGACTTCTACAACTTCTATCTTAGAATGCAATTTTTAAACCTTTCATTACCAACCCGCAGCTTCTGCATTCTCTTTCAATCTTACTAAACGAGACAGTATAATTACTAGAGCATAAACAAGCACATTTCTTTAACAGGCAGGTATATATATTACTCTTATTGTTCAACCACAGCCTGACAGTTTATAAGGTACATCCATTTTTATTGTGTAAGTTCTTTTTATTCCAACATTACCACATTCTTTACAGCCAAGAACAGTTTTTTTTAATTAATTAAGTTACTATTAATTAGAGATGGCATTTAGAGTATGGTAAATAATTTGGACAGATTTTATTTACCTTAAAAAAGTAATTTTTAAAAAAAGTAAGAGTAATTCAACGAATAGACAAAATATCTGAATACGCACTTCCCAAAGACAACAGATAGACCACTGTCCAGGGAGCACATGCAAAGATGCTCAACATCATTCATGTCTGTTGGTGCATGCCCTCGAGTCAAGCTGACCTGTGGTAACCCTTGTGACCAAGCAGAACTGTAACCTGGAGGGTCTCGGATTAAGAGTCACTTCCTCCATGGAGCAGCTGGAGGATGTGGATTGCCAACCTTTTGGTTCGCAACCAAGTGTTTAAACTATTAGCCATCAGTGCTCCTTCATTAGTCTCGAGGGAAATTCAAATCAAAAGCACATTTTAAAACTATCCACTGTGACAACAACCAAAAATGATGAACGTCAGTAATTGTTGCTTAGTAACTGTTATTAAAGATGTGGAGAAATTAGAACCATCATATACTCAAACAGATGAAAACAAATTTGGCAGTGGACTTTGACACGGTGATCTCATGTGTATGGCGGCAGAGCTGAGTGCTCGTGTGGAGGATACTAATTAACCCCAAGCTATCGAAAGAGGGATATGCAAGTATGGGGTTATTCTGAGTATGAAGTTGAAATGGCCATTGGTTCAGTCCCATCCAGGGCCTCAACTCGCTGCCATCAAGCCGACTCATAGTGACCTCCTCTGGGTTTCCTGGACTAAAAGCCCCATCTTCCTTGTGGAGCAGCTGGTAGTTTTGAACTGCAGGCCATATGGATTACAGCCCAATAAGTAACCACTATATCACCAAGGCTCTTAGAGTTATTATCATATGAGCCTACAACTCCACTCCTAAGAAAACTGAAGGTATACATACACACACACACACAATGCTTACAAATGTTCATAGCAGTATTATTCACAATAACCCCAAAAGTCCACCAATTGTTATCAACAGAAAAGAAAAATTGGCACACACCTATAGTTTGTATAAACTACATCTTGTTTACCTATTACTATCAACTGGTGGACATTTTGTCTTTCACGAATAATGCTAAGATATACAAACAACATGAAACAAAGGAATTATTGAGTCATAAAAATGGAGTACTGAGCCATGATGAGAACCTTGAACACATTAAGCTAAATGAAAGAAGCCAGTCCACAAAAGAGCACATGATTCCATTTATACGAAATGCCCAGAATCAACAACTCTTTAAGAGACAGAAAGTAAATGAGTAATTGTCAGGTGCTATGGGCAAACAGAGTGATTCCTAGTATGCACGACATTTCTTTTAGGAGTGAAGATGATGTCCAAGAATCATTTAATTGAACACTCCAAAATCTACAATGTTAGTTACATCACTAGAAAAGATGTATTTTCTAAATCCAGAAGAGCAAACCTCTATAAGGTAAGTTGCATTAAAAACAAACCCAAATATAACTACTCCAAATCATTATTCTCTTGCTGACTCAATGCCTACACTCTGTAATAGGAAAGACTAGGTCCTGCTCATGGCAATATCCCCAAGACTTAACACAGAATGCCTATCTATGAATAGAGGAACATACCAAACAATCATTAACTAGCTAACTTACTAAGTAACTAGTTGAACGAGAAACTAACCAAAGTATACATTTTTTAATATTCGCCTTTCCTGAAGAGAAAAATGAAGAGTCAAGAATTCAAAAGGTAAATCTGACTAACAATTTCTTTTATGAACCTAGGACAAATTACTTACTTTCCCTACTTTGAGTTCAATAAAAGGTAACTTTCCAAAAAATACGCTAAATTTAGACCATCCCCAACAATATCTACCATATGAGAAGAGATGGATGCAAGTCTTAATGTAGAAATAAAAGTACAAGTAAAATATCAAATATAGTCAAAGTAAAGGCAAAACAAAATAATCAGAACTATGCTTTAAAAGTCAAAGCAAAAAAAAAAAAGAAAAAAATCAAAGCAATTAAAAGAATTATAGTGCAATAAATTCTTAGAAAGACTGTTGGTTCGTAAAACTTTCTATTTGAAGAACTACGTGATTATCACTGTTAACACATATAAATACAACCAAGGAGTACAACTTGATTTGGAAGGAGAAAAATTCCATCAACGCTGTACTCATGTTAGTTCTTACTTGATGTGCCAATCTTACTTCTGTTCATGTAAGCTTCAAGTAACAAATGAAGAAATAGCATTCAAAGGGAAAAGATGAAGAAAGCAGGATAAATAGTAGTCACTCATTTCCAAATTTTCAAAGCAGCTTAGGCACTAGAAGAAACACTCTTCATTTGTAAAGGCTCTAAGTTAGTCAGTCACGGCTATGGCATTGACATTTGGGATAGCACCAGAAAATAGGCATCTATGTGCCAGTAACTGAGGTACACTCCTAAGTCCATGTATCTCACCACCCACTGTGACTCCACCAAGATACCATCAAGCAAATAAATGGTCACCATTGTGCATTCTAGCACATAGCTTCATAAAATCTATAGCAGAGGGCATTCAACATTAATGGTAAGTCTCCAATACTTCATGATTATTTTTAAAGATTGATGGATTCGTTCAGCTTTTTCAAATGAATTATAGTAAGCCTCTATGCTTTTCTTTTTCCCCCCGGTGACTTATTTTCTATATAGTTCCACAAATGGATCTTGGGGTCCCGCTGTCATCCATCGCCTTCGTTACAGAGTCTTACATGTTGAGTTCTGATATTCGGGTTATATGCGTCACAATCCTTCAATGACTGATGGTGGTGTGCTTCTTCCATGTGGACTTAGTCAACATCTCACTTAGAGGTCATTTGGAGACAAGTCTCTTAGACCCCAGATGTTATTTTATCTAAAAGCCGGGTACATCTACTTTAAGCACCACATTTTGCTATAACGCCCATCTTCCTCTGTGTTCCCTTCCTGAGAGCAATTATCGAGCCGGGCCATGATATAAGAACTCATTGTTTTTAAGTTGGAATTAGGATTTCAAGCAAGCCCCAAACCCATTCCTAGATCTATGTTCTTTTAATATATTATTACTTGGGCATTAACACATATGGCAAACTTAATTATTATGTCTTAAGAAGTAACATCTAAACTAAATAATAACAACACATGTCCACAGTAACCACTTTTCTTCCACTTATTGGTTCCAAAAGAAAATTTAGGTTTAGCTCATAGATCTAGGGTCTAATTAAAAGTCTTGAGCAAAGTCAAGTAAAAATGGTGCCTGGCTGGTTTTCCTTGACTTCGACGGACAGGAGAAACTATTCTTCCTTTCTTACAGAGTAATTAACACAAACATATTAATTAATTAAGATGTTCAAATGCCAAGCTATCGCTTTGAGGATTCAGGAATGCCTTACTCAATCCTGGTATTTTCAATTATCTCATAGGCATATGAAAACTGAACAATGAATAAGGAAGAATTGATGCCTTTGAATTATGCAATAGGGAAAGAATACTGAATATATCATGAAGTGCGAGAAGGAACAAATTGGTCTTGAAAGCAGTAGCAAGAATGCTCGTTAGGCATGAAGTTGCCGAGACGCCATCTAACATATCTTGGACATGTTGTCCAGAGGGAGCAGGCCATAAGGAAGAACAGAGTGCTTGGTAAAGTAGAGGAGGAGGATCAGTGACACAGAATGACACAGTGGCTGCAACAATGAGCTCACATACAGCGACTGGGAAGATGGACTGGGAAGCAGCAGTGCTTCATTCTGTTAAACATTGGGTCCCTATGAGTCAGAGCCACTTTGACAGCACCTAACAAGAATATAGCGTAAAGTTATGAAAGACCTCATCAACTCTTCAAATTGATTCAATATAAAATTATTGTTAGATAATTTTGTCCATCTAGCAATATGTCTCAATTTGTACAGCTTTGTGAAACACATCTGTGCTGTGCACTAAGAAAATGTAAATGCCACTAATGTAGACATGAAGCTTGACAAGTACAATCAATCGCAAAATGTTTCTCTACAAGTTTCCCATTCTCTCCACTGGCTTTTCTTCTGCCACAGTCTACAGCAATCGTTTTTGTAGATCGCCAAAAGCCTGACTACTTCATTCAATGCAAACTTTTACCAAGAACTACTACATGCTCAACTCACACCAATTTTTCACTATTTCACCCAGTGTCCATTTACTGTTCCTAAAAGAACACTTCCACTTTTAAATTTAACTTTACAAAGTCTTGCCGTTATTTTAAGTCATCATGATACTATTTAGATTAATAGTTTAAGTGGTTAAACCAGTGGTTCTCAACCTCTTAGTCGCGACTCTTTTGGGGTCGAATGACCTTTTCAGAGGGGTCACCCGATTCATAACACCAGCAAAATTACAGTTAGGAAATAGTAATGAAAATGATTTTATTGTTGGGGGTAAGTGTGTCACCACAACATGAGGAACTGTATTAAAGGGTCATGGCATTAGGAAGGTTGAGAACCACTGGGTCAAACAGTCAATTCAATGACCTTTTTGTTAAATAATACCTATCTACAGTTAAGATTACTTATCATTTGTCATCAGAGATAAAACATTTTTCAAATCTATTGATAGGGGTGCTGTTCCTACTTCATCATCAACACCTTAAAGAAAGTTGCTTCCCACGAACAGTTGCTGGTTCCTTCTGGGCTCTCCTTTCAGGTCAACAGTGAATTTTTTTTAACCAATTTCTTCCTCTAGAAATATAGCATGCTTTCGTTATTCTTTTATGGTTACCTTTTCACGTGCTGTAGGACAAGAAGTTCAAGAACATTAAGAATGAAACAACATTCCAAAAATAAGGAGAATATATATATATATATATACACACACACACACATATATATATTTCACACAAGAGATCTATTTCAAAAATATATTTTAAAATTCCTTAAAAACTGGCTGAGTCCTGGTGGCATAGTGGTTGTGCACGGGACTGCGACCCACTGGGATGGAGGTTCAATTCTAACAGCAACTTCACAGGAGCAAAGGCTGGGCCTCCTACTCCCACCACCAGAGGGCAGTGATGCCCAAAAAACACAAAAATCCTTAAAAATCATTAAGAAAAAATAAGCCATTTAATTGAAAAATGAGTAACAGACTTAACCAGCTACTTCACAAAAGATATCCAAATAACCAATAAGTGATCCACTTCATTAGTCATCAAAGAAATGCAAATTAAAAGCACAGGTGTAATGGCTAAAATGAAAGGGCTGAAAATATCAAATGTTCTCAAGAATGTATAATAACCCCAATACTCAAACACTGCAGGTGAGAATGTAGGTCTACTTAGTCATTTCAGAAAACTACTTAGCCATATCTACTGAAGCTGAACATATATCTTCAAGGATGTAGCAATTCCATTCAAAGCTATAGAAATATTTAACATATATTGACCAAAAGATTTGCAAGTGTCCAAAGCAACACTATCCAATATAGCTCTAAGTTGGAAACTATTCTGACATCACCAACAATTGAATGGATAATTAAACGAAGCCAAACCAAATCACTGCCATGTCATCGTTTCTGTCTCACAGATAACTACATTTGGATATACTCACACTATAGGACACCATGCAGCTTAAAATAAAAATAAAATAAAATACCAAGCAGCTGTGCAAGCAAATAAACTATAACAGCTTACAACATGCGTAAATTTTACAATTTCACACGGAAAAAAGATTACATTATTAGGTTACATTTACTTATTTAGATTACTTATATGAAAGCACTTCAACAAGGTTGCTGAAAAATTCCATATCATTTTAATCCATTTTCTACACACTTTCTGAAGCCCTCTGATATGTAGAGATGAAAAGAAGCAAAACTAGCATGCTATGAGATGTAAGTGGGAGGTATACAGAAGACTACTTCAAAGGATCTTTTGGAGTACCTGGGATGCTCTGGACACCAGGTAAATATGTATTCGGTTTGTGAAAATTAATTGATTTAATGATTTGTGCATGTTTCTGTAAGTAAGTCATATTCATGAATAAGTTCAGAGAGTGGAGTATGGAAGAAAGGAACCAGCCATCTAGAATTCGAGATCTGACAACTGACACCACGGCATGGTTTCGCAGAACTCACCCAAGCGCTAACACGGTGACTGGCATGTCACTGATATACATTATTAAGGTGTGCTAAGTGCAGCAGGTATGGAGGCACGGCTCTGACAGACACCTGGAAGAAATGGCAACTTGTCTTAAAGCCATCTCATTTACCAGTTCACAGTACGTATCGCTATTATTTTACAGCTCATCCAGCACATTTAGAGGCTCTTGATGATGGGTGACTGCAGTGACTGTGCAAGGGACAGTAATAATGGCTGTGAAGGACCAGCAGCAGGCAACATCCTCATCACTACTTAGCACAAGGAGAGGTCTGAGAACCAATGCCTTTTTCTAATGGTTCTAAAAGCAAGAACATGTGAGCACCAGAAAACAACTTTCACACCTTACTGGGCAGTATGTGCGCGAGTATTTATTATCATGTTCCATTAGCAACACACATGTCTCTTTAGTTATCACATATTTCATAATAAAAATGAAAAGAACACAAACTAAGAAACAAACATCTCCAAATTTTATCTCTTTAGAATTAAAAAGAAAAAAATACTATGTACTATTTGAGTAACAAAACTGAGAACAGTGTATTAGGTACAACCAGAGTGTCAATATGTGTCTGTGGACACATGAAGGAAAATCAACAGTTTGATCAGACTCTAAATCTTAGAAATGCCTCACCTATTACCTACATACATTTCCAAATCATGGGATGAGTGCTGCTGATTAAGACTCACAGCGACCCCATGTGATAGAGCAGAAGTGCTCACAGGAACTTTACAGTGCAACTTTTATAGCAGCAGTTCTCAACCTGTGGGTCTGCGACCCCTTTGGGGGTCAAATGACCCTTTCATAAGGGTCACCCAATTCATAACTAGCAAAATTACAGTTATGAAGTAGCAACAAAAATAATTTTATAGTTGTGAGGGAGGTCACAACAACATGAAGAACTGTATTAAAAGGATCGCAGAATTAGGAAGGTTGAGAACCACTGCTTTACAGGAACAGATTTCCAGATCTTTCTCTCCCAAACTCACCACCAACCTTAAAATGAAGAGTACGTAACTGCTGTGCCACCAGGCTCCATATAACAGGGTGGGAGAGGAGTGGAGGGGGGATAACCCACTAATACAAGTCCATTCTGATTCACAGCAATCCTCTATGGGGTTTCTGAGTCTGTACATTTTTACAAAGTCAGCCTTGTTTTTCTGGTGTAACAGCTGGTGGGTTTGAACTGCTGACCTTGAGGTTAGCAGGCCAGCACACAGTCCTCACAGCAGGAGTGATAAAAAGGAGGGAGAGGGGTAGTCTAAATGAAAAAGCCAGTGGCACCTATCAACAAATGAATGGTTAAACAAAATAGGCTACATACCATACATGCTATGGAATATTATTCAACCAGAAGAAGAAATGACGTCATGATACATGCTACAATATGGCAAGAGTGTGAAGCAATTATGTTGCGTGAAATAAGTCAATCAAGTATTTTATAACTCCACTCACACAAAAATAGGAAAATGCAAATGTACAGAGACCAAAGTTTATTAGTGGTTACCACAGGTAGAAGAGAGAGGGTAAAGGGGGTTTAACAATGCTGATCAGATCACATTGATTAAGGTCAGACTATACAATACTGTAATTGCATTAGTTGTATATCTGTTGTATAACAATTAGGCAAAAAGTGGGATGATGGATATATCTAAAACAATGACCAAAAAAAGGGTTAATTGTTAAGGCTGCTTAAGTGCAATCAAACACTTCATGGAATTTGGTTCCTTAGTTTGAAGGTTTATGGTCATATTTTCAAGGGACATCCCAGTCAATTGGCTTAATAGCTTGTTTAATACTTCCATTCTACTTCCTGGTTTGTTGCATAGTACCTAGTTGCAGTACAATGAATTACTTAAGTAAGGTTCTTCAGGGCCGAGCCCCGGTGATGTAAGTGGTTGAGTGCGGAACTGCAGCCTGCGGGTTTGGCGGTTCAAATCCAGTGGTGACTAGGTAGCGCCCACGACCACCAGAGGCAGTGATGCCCACAAAAAACAACAAAAAAAAATATGGTTCTTCTAGTCATAATCTTTATAACTCCCACCAAATGACATAGGATGGCTTGCTAATAATGTAAATGAGGATATTGGCACCATAATGAGGATAGCAAAACAACAACAACTCATTATCATCAAGTCAAGTTCGACTCATGGGGCATCCTACAACAGGGTGGAACCACCCTTTTGGGTTTCCAAGACGGTAACTGTTTATGGCAGTAGAAAAGCTCTCTTTTTCCTGCAGAGTGGTTGGTGGTTTCAAACTCCTCACTTGTGGTTAACAGCCCAATGCATAACCACTGCACCACCAGAGTTCCTCTTAGGATGATGAACTCATGCAGTTTTGTGAACCCAGTAGGCTTAAAATGAACCATACCAGAGGAAAGGGGATCTTACTACCACCAAAAATAGAGAACTATGAGCAAAACACATCCCTTACATCAAGTATTCCTGCACTATGAATCTCCTAGATTCAAGAGACAGAGAAACAACTGTTAACTTTGGAGGCAGCAAGATGCAGAGGCACAAAATAGCAGCAGCAGACCCAAAAGACCAGCATGAAACGGTGCAGTGGATTTCCCAACCTACCGACGAAGAAAGCTGCCCACCTTCAGTAGAACAGGGAGTGTCTGAGCACTTGGAGAGAAATTGCCAATGCATATAGCTGGAAGCTGAGGCTTATTGGTGGTGTGGAGTGCCTCTGGAGACTTATTGGCAGACCTAAAACAGCTTTGGAACATTTACCCAAGCAGGGCACAAGCAAGCTCATGGAATCAAAGGCCAAAGAGAGGTCTATCTGCCTGTTGCACAGCCAAGAAAAGACTGTCCTGATCAAAGAATTGTATTGTGAGGTCATCTTAAAATCAAACAGTAGGGCTGAGCCCTGGTGGCGTAGTGGTTGTGCACGGGACTGCACGGAGCAAAGACTGGGCCTCCTACTCCTACCACCTGAGGGCAGTGATGCCCCCCCAAAAAAATCAAACAGTAGTTAAGCTTAATTAGTTGTTTGTTTGCTTGTTTTCAAGCCTGCCTTGAGTATTATGTTCTTTTTTTTCGTATTATGTTCTTCTAAGAACTATCCATATGTTAGAGGCCAGTTATCTATTACGTGATACCTGAGCCATGATAATAACTCATGCATCAATCAAGGACAAGGACTCTCTGTTTGTCAGGAAAGGAGCAGGAAATCATCATGTCTTCCAACAACTTGTGTTTAAACAAGTAATGATGTGCACAAAACCATTTTTTGTAGCTGTTAAATGGAAGTTTTGCTTGAATTAAGAAATTTGGGAAGACTAACTTAATTACTATCAACTTTGAAATGTCTTTATAAGAGTAGGGTTGGCACAGATGTAGGAAGACTAGGAGATGGGGAGTCATAATTCATGTTCCTATGGAAACCATTGGAATATTTTTATAATTTTTATTCACTTTTCAAAATTGCTACTAAAGAATGCAACCAGCTACTAAGCAAGCATTTGTAGTTTATGTAGGCAGCATGGGCCAAGAATTCACTGTTGTGACCTGTTTTTAAAATAAAGTCTCTTGAAATAACTCATGGGAAAAAAAATCCCTATGATAGTTTTGATAGACAAAAGTCGTTTGAAAGATGAGACAGGAATCTAAGGAGTCAGTGGGTTTATGTTAATAAGGGGAAAACAAGTCAGAAAAGGAAGGTAAAAATGGTTGCACAACTTGAAGAATATAATCAATGTCCTTAAAGACATGAAGAGACTTTTTACATTGCGAATACCAATTTAATTAGTCTTTGGTTATATAGTTCTCAAAAAAATAAAATTTCAAGGGAAAAAAAAACAGCAGAAAAGGAATTTCAGGCTCTTGCAAGAAAGAACAAAGAAGACAGTGGTAGTCTTGCCAGAAGCCAGGGCTGCACCGCTCAGTTCTACCAAACCCGTCACTTTCTCAGTGATGTTTCAAAAGCTAGACTTCTTTGTTTGTTCGTCCTGGAATAGAACATACTCTGATAGAGCATGGACCGAAACAGGTATTCTATTCAAGAGGGTCTCCCTAATTCTTCAGGTCTAGTCAGGAGGGTCCCTTCTCCTGTCAGAGCAAGGAAACAGCCAACACATAGATGCACCCTGTAGTTAATCCCTTTCCCTCCCCCTCCTAATCACAGAACGCTCCATTTTGCTAGGTGTTGGTTTAGCTGTTAGATTAATTTAGCACAGTTCTATAAATGTGTGAGGCTTTGACTGATAACAGGGCTGAGGACACAACCCTGAAGGTGGTGGGAGCTCTTAAGCTAAGTCTGTCATTTAGCAAATAAAAGACAATCAGAGAAGTAATTATTATTACATGCCAGTTAAAGACAAGATTTATCTCTAGTCCCTCCTAAGGCCCTTTTAAAAGCATATGTAAGTAAAATTACTAGGCAATCCACCAAAGACCACAGGAGAGGAGGCAGCAATGACATTAATTGTAAATGACTGAACAGATGCAAGAAAGCTGACTCTTAAAGCAGTACACTCACCTACAGAAGGCTCAAGTAACTGATGGCACCAAGGACCAGTGGAAGTGGGGGTGACAATGAAATTAAAAGAAGAAAGGTTGGAAAAAGAAATTAGGTACACCCACTTCTCAGAAGCTTCATGAGTAAACTATAGGTTTATTCACTGGAGAGTAACGTTTTGAGCTGGGGACACCAACGTTGAGGTGAAGGAAGTGAGTGTTCTAAAGTAATAGATTATATACCAAATGTTGAGTAATAGATTATATACCAAATGTTGAAACATCCCCATACCCCATGCACTCTCATCTTCTTTTTTTTAACAGTTTTATTGGCACTTCATCCCTATATCACATAATAGTTCAATCGTGTCAGGAAGAATTGTACAATCATTATCACCATCAATTTTAGGATATTTTCTTCTTCCTTGTACTCATTGCTATTCGTGTAATTATTTTTAATTGTAGCATGCACAATAAAACATTCTCTAATAACATCTACACTTATAATTCAGTGCTACTGATTGTTCTATTCCTACTGTACAACCATTACTGATATCAGGCTTCAAATTATGCCAACAGCATTAACATCACCTCAATGTCCCCTAAGCAAAACTTTTACCTATGGTAACTACTGGTCAATTCTGGTTTCTTCTTTTAGTAGTTTTCTTGCTGTAAATTGGCGTAGTGGTTGTGCGCGGGACCGCGGCCCACTGGGACGGAGGTTCAATTCCAGCAGTGGGGCTGGGCCTCCTACTCCCACAGCCAGAGAGCAGTGATGCCCCATCCCCCCCAAAAAAATATTCACACACCATACACTTCCATAGCCAAATCACTTTTTAAAAGTTGTATATACATCATCACAATCAGTCTAATGTTCCCTCCTCCTCCAGCATTCATTGTTTGCTCTCCAAGCCCCAGCTCCAGTGTGGCTCTTCCCAATAAACTACTGCCTCCAGAAATGTTGAGAACTTCCAGCATGCTAGCAACCCAGCCAGTTCTCTGGAGAACAGGCTCAAGCCCAAAATGAGAACCCCAATAACCAATAAATCAACCTAGTCAGGTCACCCTGTGGTACAGGCCACAGGCCACATCATTGGGCACTATGAGCTTTCAAACTGCTTTGTTTGATCATGCACTCTTCATCAAGCAGGCAGGGTTACCAGACACCTGAGGGAAGTTTCTAAAATCACCAAAGCAAAGAGTAAGGCATTGTGAAGAAACAACTACAGCAGGGTAATAGGCACTTCCAATCATCTCTGAGATAAGAAAGTAGAACCATTCAACAAGGTGTGCAATTAGGGGAAAAAAAAAAAAAAGAGAGACCAGAACAATTCTAAAAGTGAAAATTTTAAAATGAGAGTAGAAATAAAAAGTTTATCAAAACAGATGAAACTAAGAAAACAAATAGAAAATATGACACAGTTAAGGAAAAAAACTATTTTAGAGACTCAGAATCCTCTAAAGTATTTACGATGTGGTATTTTCACTTGGAAGTTGTATACTTACTGCTAAAGTAAACAGTTTAGACAGGGCACACTTGTTAATTTTTGTTGTGCGAGGATTACGTACAAGCAAACAATTTAAAGATGCTAATGAAGAGTGTTTCGATAAAAATGGAAAAAAATCAAAGTATTTTGAAATTTACCAGAACTAAAGAACATGAGTTTTCACACTGAAAGGCCACTGACAATGGATAAATATTGATACATAGTAAGGTTCAATACAGTGAAATTTTATAACACTGGACACAAAGAAGCTCCTGAGAGCTTTGAGACCCAGAAAGTTAAAATTAGGCCACATATAAAGCACCAGACATCAGAATAGCTTCAGGTATTCTTAATAGAAACACTGGAACCCATGAAGTAATGTAGCATGCACATTCAAAATTCTAAGGGGAGGAGTGTTCACAACCTACAAATTACACAAAGGTAGAAAAAATGTTAGTTAGATAGGCAAAGTTAAAAAATAATAATAACAACCTTCTGGCTGAGCCCCGGTGGCGTAGTGGTTGTGCGCGGGACTGCGGCCCACTGGGATGGAGGTTCAATTCCCACTCCCAGGAGCAAAGGCTGGGCCTCCTACTCCCACCACCAGGGCAGTGATGGCTTAAAAAAAAAAATTTTTTTTTAAATTAACCTTCTATGCATTCTCCTCCAAAAGCTATTAAAGATTATGTCCAGGAAAATGAGATAACAAACCAAGAGGAAGCCCCTAAATAGTGATAGTTACATTTTATGCTGACCTGAATGGGTCAATGGTTGGGCAGTTAAGATGGAATAATCCCCCATGATATGACCTAATATAATCAACTCTATAAAGGGAACTGCTAAGAGCATTCAAACAATTGAAGGATTAGGGTGAGATGCAACCCCTTTAAGGAAGTCAGAACCCTGTAATCGAAAGGAAGTTCCTGACAGACTGGCCTGCTTTCCCTTGTAAATGGGCACAGTGGAAAAGTTGGCTTGCTGTGTGCTGGGTCTGGATACTATAACTGGCCTATTCTTCTTTGGATTTGAGTCAACAGCTCCCACATTGCCTGCTAATCTTAGGAGTCATCAGCTAACCTGCCCACCTGATTCACTCACTGGTTTTGCTTCTCTCGTGAACTTACTCTTCTTGTACTGTGGCATAAAGACCTTAAATTCAACTACTAACCTAGAAGTTGCTGTTGATTCTAAAATGCACAATGGTAATATAGAAGAAAACCATTAAGCTATTTAATTACCATTACACCTACACAAACTCAAAGAAGTCACACTACTCTGTAACACATGGGATTGCCATGAGTTAGAACTGAATTGATAAGAATTAACAACAAACCCCAGAGGGCAGTGATGCCAAAAAAAAAGAAAAGAAGAATTAACAACAAGCCAAGAGAGGAAGACACAAATTAAAGGGAGGGTGGAGGGGTTCAGTGACAAACACTGCAGGGGAAGTTGAACAAATGGCAAAAGCTGGGTTACAATAGGTAGTTTCAAAAAGTTTGTGAGAAAATTCCATAATCTTTTCATCCATTCTCCCATGAACATTTGTGGGTCATATATATATATATATATATATATATATACACACACACACACACACACACACACACATATATATGTGTGTGTGTCATATACATATATATATATATATAATTGGTTTTGCGTGCTGTCAAGTGAATTCTAATTCACATTGACCCAATGTGACTAAGTAGAACGATCCCCTCGGGTTTCTTTGGCTGCGATCTTTACAGAAGCAGAGCCCCAGATCAATCTCCTGGGAAGTAACTGAGTCTACCAGAACCACCAATCTTTTAATTAGAAACCTTACATTTAACCAATCACAGTGTCATCAAAGCTGCTAATTTATATTTTATCAAATTAATGAAAGAAAGTAAATCCCAGCATAACAACTCAATATCAAGCCTTGAAAGCAACCTCCTGAAACAGGCCCAAAGAGCCTTTTAAGAAAATGAATTATTTTTAATCACTTAAAAAAATTAAGATGTTTGGTAAAATATAGAGACTAAAACTTATTAGTAGGTAGATAGGGGAAGAAATGGGAAGTTATTGCTTAAGGGGTAGAGTTAAAGGAAATGAAAACATTTGGAAACAAATATTGGTGATGATGGCACTATACAACAAACATAATGCCACCAAACAGTACATGTATAAATGGTTGAAATGGCAAGTATATTGCTATAAATGAGGGGGCTTCAAAAAGTTTGTGGAAAAATTCCACTTTTATTCATTTTTCCAAAAATGTTTTAAAGACATCTATATATCTATATGTATATATAAATATATACACACAAGAAAGAAATTATTAGGTGAGCATCTGAAGATGAATGAGCAGCATGAGCACATCTATGATACTGTGGGCTAAACTGTATCCTCAAAAACAGGTATGTTGGAGTTTTAAACCCCCAGTACCTGTGAATGAGACCTTATTTAGAAATAAGGTCTTTGTAGATATAAACAAGTTAAGATGAAGCCATACTGGGTTAGGGTGGGTTTCATATCCAAAGGCTGGTATCCAGAAAGTGGACTTCCCTAAGACCTTCAGAGAGAGCAAGGCCCTGCTGACACTTGGATTTCAGACCTCTAGCCTCCATGCTAGGAGAAAATAAATTTCTGTTGTTATGGCAGGATGGAACTTATTATGACAACCCTCAGAAAGTAAAACAGAGTTGGTACAAAGAAAGATTAAGCAAGCAAACAAAAATTATTAACTTTACGATAAGTAGAGAGCTATGTAGGCAAGGAAAAGTAATCATAGTGTAATATACTCGTCACACATAAAAAGTTTTTACTATCATCAATTATTAGAAATGCTAAATGTTTATTTAACCACATTAGTTATAACTGAAACAGGAACATGGTGAGCAGATCCCACTTCATACAAGTATTAATAACAAGATTAGAAAAACAGAAAAGAAAGGCTGGAGAAGATGTGAAAAGGTTAGAACACTCACACCCTGCTGTTGGGCTGTTGAAACTATGAAGCACTGTGGAAAGCCCTATGATGCCTTTCTTAAACAAACGGGAACAGACATACCAAAGGACCCAGCAATCTTTCTACTTGGTACATATCCTAAAGACTAAGGAAAAAAAAAAAAAAGACTAAGGAGCAAAACACGAGCAGATATAAATGCACAACCATTTTTATCGCAGCACCATGACAAAAGCAAGAAGATGGAAACAACCCAAATGCCCGATGGGGCGGAATGGATAAAAAGGATAACTAAACTTCCAGGTATATATATACAATGGAATAGTATGTATTGCTAAAAAAGTAATCATGAAATTGTCAAATATCTCACGGCACGGATGAATTTGGAAGATAAAATTCCGAGGCGTCAATCCCACAAAGACAAATACAAGACTACTATTACATAAAGCAAAACGAAACAAAAATCAAGAAAAACAGTTTTTCTAGGTTAGAATGACTCTACATCTACTAACACCAAACAACAACTAATTCGAGGGGTGGGAAGGCTACTCAAACTTCTTAGACAGACTACATAAGATGGGAGGCTAGAAGGGCGGGGCATCACGGGTAGCAGAAAAAGTGTGAGAGAAGGCCTAAGGAGGAGAAGGGGATTGAATTCTAGGAAAGAAAAAAAAATTCTCATGGGAAACGATAAATCACAAGCACCAACCCCTGCTTCCAAGTGCTGTCTGCCATCGACAACTCATCCTTCAAGGCCAGAAGCCTCCCTAGATTTCTTTGGGACCAGGTGATCTCTAACTTCCATGTTATTCCCTACCACCACCACAAATCTGCATTGAAATCTTAACCCTCATACATATAATCCTATTTGAAAATAGTTTGTCATGTTTATTAAGCCACACCAACATTGTGTATGGTGAATCTGAATTAAAAAAAGAGATTAGATACACAAACATAAATAGTGAAGATATATGCCATCTGATGACCTCGGAAGAACAGCCGCCAAAGATCGTGCTGCAGTGAGAGAGCCTTCCCTTTTAGCCAGCACTGTAAACACAGATGGGCTGCTAACAAGGTCAGAGGTTCAAACCCAGGAGTCGCTTCATGGGAGGGAGATGAAGCTGTCTGTTCCCATAAAGAATCACTGTCTCAGAAACCCTATGGAAGAGGTCGCTGTGAGTTAAGTTACAGTGTTTGGGAACTGAGCGAGTGAATTTTCTTTTTCAAGCCACCTGTATGTGGCATTTCCGTTATAGTAACACCAGCTACTTAGCAGCACGGCAGAAAAGAGGAAGATCTTCAAGGAAATGGGTTGCAGCCTTTTGATCCTCTCCCCAAAATCAGCCAATGGAAAGCTGTATGGTTCACCTCGTTATTGACTGTGGGGATAGCAGAGGGTCACTCGGTTATGTCTGCTGTGCACAAGGACACCATGAACTGGGGGTCAGCGCCGGGGCAAATAACAACAGCAACACTGCGCGAGACTGTCCTGAGTGCTATTTAAAGAGAGGGCTGCAGGGACGAGAGACAGGCCACAAAGTAGCAGTCCACCACTCCAGGTGGAGTCCTTTGAACTAGAAGACCCAGGAAAATGCTTTTGAACCTAAAGGATTTAAGCAGCTAGTGGGTACTTTTCATAAATACCTGGTAATTAAATTACAAATGGCTTGTAAGTTTCTTTACAAAATGGTCAGTAGACATTTTTAAATCAATATACAAATTCGGCAGAAAAAAAAACATTCTACACTGCTTGTACAACAGATGTATTCCTGGATGTATTTAATAGTAACATTCTTATAAAACAGCATTTTTATTTCTGATCATAAAAATTATTCAAGGAGAAAAAATACCACAAACACAGAAAAATATAGAGCAGAAAAAAAAATAGCACCATCATCGTATTTTTTCCAAATATCCTTTCAGTCTCTGGAGGAATACCAAATATCTGATCATCTTTTTATTGCTAAAGTTGTGGAAAGTCACTTTATGGATTTTAATTTTTTTTGTTTTTTGTTTTTTTGTGTGGGCATCACTGCCCTCTGGTGGTCGTGGGAGCTACCCAGCACTGCTCCTGATAGCCGCCACTAGATGTGAACTGCCAAGCCCGTGGCCTGCAGTCCTGCACTCAACCACTCACGCCACCAGGGTTCAGTCTGCTTTATGTATTTTTAAAAGGGAAAAATAAGCCCACTTCACTAAAACATTTTAAATCTAAACAACATGAACTGGCTATATAGCTAAGTTACAATTAAAATATCCTGATAAGCAAATATAAAACCAGTGCTAGAAATTACAATCCTAGTAATTACTGCTATCCTTTGAAACATAATTATTGGTAATCATTTAAGTGTTTTCAGTGAAATGTAAAGTCTTAAACCTAAAATGGCATTTGGATTACATTAAACCTGTCTGAAATAAAAGGTATTTGAACCTTTCAAATGACAGATGTCAATACAATAAGCCAGTGGTTACCTTTCTTGCCCAACGTAATTTTCTCTTCTCCCCCTCTACTAAGCTATTCATATTAGTCAGAGTTGAATAGTGGCAATAATGAGTGGTGACAAGTTAAATCTCAGAAAGTTCACTGTACACCTGTTATCAAGCCTGTTCACTCAGTCACCTATGCAGGGAATTGGGTCAATGTGTGTAAGGGTATCAGTGTTGCCCACCCACGTGCACAGCTGAGTAGAATGGATTTTCAACAGCCTTTAAAGCCATCTGAAAATGCAACTCAATACACCAGGACCACGTGTGAGAAAAAGCTGTCAGCTCTCAACCATGTACAAGAGTCCCATGGTACAGGCAATTCTCAAATCACACTTCTTTAGGCACTACTGCTATCGTAATTCAGGTTTTCCAAACATCTGAAAATAGAACGACTAAAGGCAGGAAGACTAAGTAATACTGGGTGATTATTAAATTGGATTATGTTTTAATGTGCATATTTCTAACAAGAGTCAATACATTTTTTCTTGTGTTTTTTATTTTTATTTATTTATTATTATTATTTTTTTTTAGGCATCACTGCCCTCAGGTGGTGGGAGTAGGAGGCCCAGCCTTTGCTCCTGGGAGCTGGAATTGAACCTCCATCCCAGTGGGCCACAGTCCCGCGCACAACCACTACGCCACCGGGGCTCAGCCGAGTCAATACATTTTTTAAAAAGAAAAATACTACAACCAAAAATATGTATGTGGTTACTACCTATGTGTTCATTAAAGTGTAGGCATGCATGTGCATGGATGGACATTGGACCTCCACTGAAGTACTTCCTCAATGCAAGACTACTTTGTTGTTCTATTAAATTGGCATTCCATGATGCTCATCTTCCTGACACGAGATCGCTGAAGACAAATGTGTACATAAGCTAAAGTGGTGAAGAAAGCTGATGGTCCCCAGCTATCAAAAGATAGAGATAGCATCTGGGGTCTTAAAGGCTTGAAAGTAAACAAGCGGCCATCTAACTTAGAGAAGCAAATGGAAAAAGCACACCAGTCTGTGTGACCACGAGGTATCGAAGGGATCAGATATTAGGCATAAAGAACTAAAAATTATATCATTATAAATGAGGGGAAGTACAGTTTGGGGACCCAAAGGCCATCTGTAGGTGAAAGGACATCCCCTTATAGAAAGGTTGTGGGGAGGAGATAAGCCAGTAAGGGTACAGTGTAGCAACAATGAAACATGCAACTTTCCTCTAGTTGTTAAATGCTTCCTCTTCCCCTTGCCCCCATCGTAATTTCAATTCTACCTTACAAATCTGAGTAGTCAGGGCTGAGCCCCAGTGGCGTAGTGGTTATGTGCGGGACTGCGGTCCACTGGGTTGGAGGTTCAAATCCAGCAGCAGCTCTCCAGGAGCAAGGCTGGGCCTCCTATTCCCACCACCAGAGGGCAGTGATGCCCCCCAAAAATACAAAACAAAACAAATCTGGCTTGTCCAGAGGATGTACAATGGTACAGATAGGAAGTAGAAACATGGGAAATCAGGGCAAATGATCCCTTCAGGACCAGCAGTGAGAGTGACAATACCGGGAGGGTGGAGGGAAGGTGGAGTAGAAAGGGGGAATCAATTATAAGGATCTGCATATAACCTCCCCCCTGGGGTACAGACCACTGGGAAATAGATGAAAGGAGACATTGGACAGTGTATGATATGACAAAATAATGATAATTTATAAATTATCGAGAGTTCATGAGGGAGGGAGGGAAGTGAGGAGCTAATACCAAGGGCTTAAGTAAAAAGAAAATGTTTTGAGAATGATGATAGCAACAAATGTACAAATGTGCTTTGTATACAATAGATGGATGTATGGATCGTGCTAAGAGTTGTATAAGCCTCCAATAAAATGACTAAAAAAAAGAATAGGGACAAAAAATGAGCTGATACCAAGGCTTAAATAGAAAACAAATATTTTGAGAATGATGCGGGCAACACATGTGCTTGACATACAATGGATGTATGTATGGATTGTGATGAGATGTCTGAGCCCCCAATAAAAATCACTAAAAAAAAAAAGTATGCCTGCATGGATACATGTAACCATGCACATCACACGTGCACATCATACAGGGATAAATAAAAAATTGCTAGTAGGGTTTTGATCATTTCTAATTTTTTTTTTTTGTGGCATCACTGCCCTGGTGGGAGTAGGAAGCCCAGCCTTGCTCCTGGAGAGCTGCTGCTGGATTTGAACCGTCCACCCTGTGGGCCGCAGTCCCTCACACAACCACTATACCACCAGGGCTCGGCCCTGATCATTTCTAAAAGGTGAAAAAAACAGATACTATACATTCGTCAAACTTATTAAACTTGACAGCATAAAAAGTAAACCTACTTTTTTTTTGAGGGGGGGGGCATCACTGATCTCCGGTGGTGGGAGTAGGAGGCCCAGCCCCACTGCTGGAATTGAACCTCCGTCCCAGTGGCCGCAGTCTCGTGCACAACCACTACGCCACCGGGGCTCAGCCCAGTAAACCTACTTTTTAAAACTTATTTTAGGAGGTTGAAGGATAGAATTCAAAATGTGACAGAACTATCTAATATGAAAATTTGCAATCACCTTATTGAAGGACTAAGAGGTGCTGGCCTAAGTAACTCTGGAAATAAATGGGGTCGATAAAACTATCAAGCCTATTGGCCATCTGGGGATGATGAGTTAGTTGACCACACACAATGGGGTGAAGGGGAATAATCAACAATGAACAATGGGTAGCACTGAGGACTCTGTACCATCTTCTCCATTTTTCTGTACATCTAAAACTGTCTCCCCAATTTAAGTTTACTTTTAAAATACAAAAATTTTAAGTCTTTTGAAAAGAAAAAAGGCAAAGGAGAATTTGTAGTTTATTAGTGCTTACCAGGAAAGGGCAAACGAGCGGCAGAGGGAATCAATCCTTAGGAAATCAATCCTTAGGAAAGCCTGAACTTCTGCTCAAGGTGACGGGGCTTTTTAGAAACAGCGGTGGGGGCTTTTTAGAAACAGCGGTGATCGAAGCACACGATCAAAGTCATTAATGTTGCTAAATTATACATGCAAAAAGGGTTGAGATATATATACACGTTTGCTGTTTGTGCAAAGTATATATGTGTGAATATACAAATATATATTTAACACATTAAAATTTTTAAAGCACAGAAAACATAGGGAACAAGCCTACAAAAAGTTCAACAAATGTAAGAAGCAGTTACACCTCTGCAAAGAGACTGACAAGAAAGTTAAATCAAAAGGAACAGAAAGTTACTGCGCGATTCCAGCACAGGAATAATGAGTCCTTGTACAGTTGGGTAACAAGATGTTCCCTTTTAAAAGAAACATTCAATCATTGGGTGACAAAATTATATTGTGATTAAACAGAAGCTACTCCCTAAACACATATATTTCTATGTATCCAGGCTTCAAAAAGACTTCCAAATCACATTTACATCTCTGATCATGCTCCTGAGCCTGTTACCACATACTAGCTTTACTGCAATGGGAGTGGGTGGAGTCAAGTATAAGAAATGTATTAAGTGAAAAAAGTTACCTTATGAATGTATTTTACTAGAAATCTTCTTAAATTTGATTAGCATTTAAAACTAGTATTGGGCAGTGAAGCCTCCCCCCCAAAATTAAAAAAATAAAATAAAACTAGGGGCTGAGCCCCGGTGGCGTAGTGGTTGTGCGCGGGACTGCAGCCCACTGGGATGGAGGTTCGATTCCAGCTCCACGGTGCAAAGGCTGGGCCTCCTACTCCCACCACCTGAGGGCAGTGATGCCAAAAAATAATAATAATAAAATAAAACTAGTATTGGGTTGTGGTAATGACTGTATAACTCTTCTTGATGTGATTGAACTATTGAATTGTATGGCATATAAATTATGTGCCAATAAAATTGTTGGGAAATAAATTAAAATTAGTACTGGGGATTTTAATATAAAGCATACGATTCAGAAGAAGTATGAGTCAGCTTCATTGTAAAGCAGGATGTGTGAAGTGACAGCTGATAAAATCTGCTTTGCTGCTGCACTAAGCGAAGGCAAGAGCTCATTCTGTACTTTTTTACCTAGCCAGCCACTGATACCGATCACAAATGGAAACCTATGGAAAGCCCAACAAAGTTGATATATGGTGCTTACTCATTCTTGAATTGATAACAACAACAAAATAACGAGAATAAGCAAGAAACAATTGAGCTGATTCCAGGATTAATTTCTAGCGCAAGTGTTGAATGTACACCCACGTAAATGGGCATGAGGTCAAAAGGTACTGCTGCTTAGGTGCTAGCTCAAATACTCATAGGTTTATTAAAAAAAAAAAAAAAAAAAGAAACCCAAGTTTAAACATGTCTCTGTAATCAGTGGATAGCTGTTGACAAGTTCTCAAAGCAAAATACTTGTCTTAGTTTCAGAAGGGTATCTTAAAAAAAAAGTCCAATCAAAAGGTGGCTTCTGGGCTGAGCCCCGGTGGCGTAGTGGTGGTGCGCGGGACTGCGGCCCACTGGGACGGAGGTTCAGTTCCAGCAGTGGGGCTGGGCCTCCTACTCCCACCACCGGAGAGCAGTGATTGCCCCAAAAACCAAAAAAAAAAAAAAAAAAAAGGTGGCTTATGAGAGGATATGCTGAGCCGGTTTGTAGCAATACTTTTTGACTTATTCTCATCTACAAATATGCTTCCACTAAGCAACTCTATTTGTTCAAACATGATATAAGAAACATTTAAAAAGCAATTATCGGGCGGAGCCCCGGTGGCGTAGTGGCTGTGCACAGGACTGCAGCCTACTGGGATGGAGGTTCAATTCCAGTTCCACAGGAGCAAAGGCTGGGCCTCCTACTCCCACCACCAAAGGGCAGTGATGTCCCCCCCGCCCCCCCCCAAAAAAAACAATTATCTTAAAGTCCTAAAACAAAGAAATCAGGGACTGTCACCTGAGTTTATTTCAAGTGTTCTTTGTTTTGTTTTGTATTAATACAAACACAAAGTCAAGGTAGGTCTTGTTTCAAAATATCATTTAATGTAAAGCAGTGGAATAAAATTAGTGTCTACTATGAAGTGGCCTAAAGTTATGTGCAGGCAAACCAGTGAGTGGGATCAACTCACACGGTATCAAGTAGGACAGCCGTGCAACTAGGCCTCGGTCTCTCCCAGACCGGGAAATTTTGCCTTATTCCCAGCACAATTAAGGTGCTGGGACACAGGAACAATTAAGGTGATTAATCCTCCCTTAATCAGGCTCAATTAGTGTAGCCAGGCCAGAAGATAAGAATGGATCAACAGCAACTCAACACTGCTACAAAAACAACACAAAGACAGGGCTCACAACGTGAATGGAACCAAACACAAAGAAGCGTGGCAAGAGCAGCAGCTCGTGGCACTCACAAAGCCAGGTGCCACATTCTCAGCACACTGCGTGTACCTTCGGGTGCATTATTCTTCATGGGATAAAATGCTTAAAATCTCCTCCCACTGTTGTTTAGACACACAAACCAGAACAGTTACAGAGCAAAGTATCTAGTGTCAAGAACTTTCTTCCAAAAAATAGTGGAGATGGATAAATCTATAGAGATGAACTGGTTTAATGTTTTCTTGGGGGGGTATGGCAAGGGACAATGGAGGAAATGAGATCTAATAACAGTGCAAGAAAAAAGGGAATTTTCTAGGAATAATTGTGATGACTGTACAAATCTTAATATGACTTAACGAATTGTACAATACGAATGACATAAGCCAATAAAATAATTAAAAAAATAATGGTGCAGAGTTTAAGTGGAAAAAGACACCAGACAAGAGTTGGACACAGCAGCTGCAATAGGTTCAAACATTATGAACAATTGTGGCGGAGCCCCGGTGGCGTGGTGGTTGTGTGTGGGACTGCGGCCCACTGGGTCGGAGGTTCGAATCCAGCAGCAAGGCTGGGACTCCTACTCCCAGTGATGCCCCCAAAACAAACAAACAAAGAACAATTGTGAGGCTGGCCCAGGACCAGGTGTTCTGTTGTTCATAGGGTCGCTATGGGTTGGAACTGGCAAAGGCCTCTAACCACTGTGACATAATCATGACTTCTGACACATACGCCCCACCACTACCTCCCCCACTCAGCACAATGACTCCACCTAACACTTTAACATCAGGCATGGGGACTGGTCTGCAGAAGACAAACCTTCCCCCCAGTACAACAGGTTCTACAATTCTGGGAGAGAATTTATCTAAGCAGGTGTCAATAGCCTCCCTATAAGGACAGCAAGCTACACTAGACTGCTGACTTTCCAAAGCAGGCAGCTTTTTCAGCAAACACCAATTTAAGTCTAAAGCTAAATAATCTGCCATCTATTGTTAAATCTGTGAAATGGTGTCATCATATTCTATTTATCCTGGATGCAGATCCAATCATCTCCGAACACTTTACAAAACATTTGGTAAAATTTACAATCTACATATCCATGTCTTCCAACAAGGCAAAGCGGGGCTGGGACAGACCAACAGAAAAGTTGTCAGGGGGCAAAAAACAAAACGGGTTTCTCAAGCTTAGGCTATGAGTCTACACAGATCTTTTGGAAACGTTCTCTGTACATTTGGATGTATAACTCTGCTTCCAATTGCAGAAAGATTTAAAAATACAGCTGAAGGAAACCTCGGAGGCCAGGCTTCTGTGCAGTCTGTCCTGACGCCAACTCCAATTGGTGCACGGTGTGCTACCAACAGGCCATAAAGGCAAAGCCGCGTCGGCATTTGTGAATCAATAACAGATTCCCATCACATTCACCTGGCTAAAGCGCCAGTGCCATTTGATCAGCCTAATCAAACAGAAGCCAAGAAAGCCTTTTGCGACAACCACAGTATCCTACTACCACCACCAAGCTGCCAGACTGCATTCTGATGGTGTAATCGAAAAACCCCTAAGTATGTATTGTATATTCTTTGTCCAAGCATTTTCATTTGTAGAAATTTATACTAATAGGTGAAGATGTACATAAGAGAAACTCCAGTAAATTTAGGAACAGTGGGTAGGCAAATGATAAGTTAAGTGATGGTTCTGCCACATGATTATATGCTATCCATGCATTAGCATATTATAAAATCAAATTAAAACATAAGCACATATTTATTAAATATCTAGGTGTGCTTTGTACATATTTGTGTAATTTGTGGGCACACATATATGAGAACATGATTTGCATGTGCACGTGGGTACATAAGCATACACATGTACAAAAATGCATGCAGGTATGATCTGCTGTCTACAGAATTGCACATGGGTGTACAAAAACATGCCTGTATATGCATGTGTGTGTGCATAAGACAGATGTACACACATCTGCTGATGCACAGCCTATATGTGGACCAGGAATCTGTCTTCTGAGTAGGTATATATACATCTTTGTAATCACTACTTAGCATCTTTGTGACCTTGAGTAAATTTCCTGAGCCTCTAGGAGTCTCCTTAGTGAAATGAGAATAATAACTGTCTCATGAGGGTTTTGTGAGGATTAAATGGTATATGGCTATGAAGCACTTTTTACTGTGCCTGGTGCATAGTAAATGCTCGATCAACATTAGTTTAGCTATCCTTATCTGTGTAGGTGTACACCAACTATGCTTGTGCATATTTACATAGCTGTAAATCCACAAAGATACATATAAAAACATGAACTTCAGTTACTAATCTATGGTTGACACTTTTTTTTTCAGTTAGTCTGAGACTTGTTTGCTTTTGTTTCTGTTGTTTTGCTTATATATAGTTTTACTTATTTCCTAGGAAGGTTATTTCTTCAAAATTATAATGGTTTTCAAAAGAATAAAATAAGCAATAAAGATGCTTGCCATGAAATGCCATACCACGCCATACATACTTCTGATACTCCCATCAGATTTTATGTATTCTAGCAGTATGTTGGCATTACCTAATAGCTCAAGAAGATGGCAGTACAGAGGGGATAAGACAAAAACAAAAACAGTGTTTTGCTTATCTCAGTTAAAACAGGAAAAAGTCAGATGACATTATGGGGTTAGTACCATATGCACACACCGTGGTTACAGCTAAGTGATAGTTGCCATTCCCTTGTTATTAATGAAGGCCGGGAGGCACCCAGGGCCTCGCCCAAGGTCATACCCCCACCAAAAAATGCATATGCCCAACCAGGTCTGGGACGAGATCTGCGGACTAGCCTGCAACGCCGTCAGTTTGGGCGTTATTTATGAAATCGCGAAGCTAAATTCTTAAGCAGACATCTCAGGAATGGGAGCTGAAGGAGGCAATTACAAGGCAAGGCTGACCACGGCAAAACAAACCAATCAGGGGCCTCACCAGCGTTCATCTCCGCGCTGTGATCAGACTGGCTCCCCCTATTCCTAAAATATGACATTTCCCGGCACCTAAGATAGGGCGCTTGATTCCAGAAAAAAGAGCAGGTGGACACGATGTGCAAATGGTGCTGAAGGCACGGAAACCCGACAAAACTTGCGGCCCCCAAACACAGCAGGTATTACCCGGCTCAATTCTCACAATTACGTCGCTTTGGATGGAATACCTTCAGGAACCCTGCGGCAGGTCCCTCTCAATTTCCGGGGTGGGTGGGTGGGGGGGGGGGGGGGGGGGGGGGTGGTCATGGGAGGGGTGGAGGCGGCGGGGCGGAATCGAGAAAAACAAGCAGCTGTTCCGCCCCCGCCCCCACCCCCCGGGGCCTCAATTTATAAATCATAGCCAAGATAATACGCCAATGGTCCCCGTGCATTTCCTCCCCGCGAGGCTATGAAATCTCTTCAAGAAGTCTTTTTCCGACGTCGGAAACACGCACGCGCCCCGCAGTACTCGGGGTAACTCGGCATTTTGAGGCCTCCTCGCTGGCAAACGGCGTCTCCGAGGAGGAGGCTTTTTTTCACTTGGGTCTTCACACAGACGCGAGGGCGGGCGGCTTCCGACTAGCGCGGATCCGACTCCGAGCCCCTGAGCGAGGGCATCTCGCAGCGGGGAACCGTCGGCCGCGGCGGCCGTGATTCCAATTCTTGCCTCGCCACCCGGTTTCCTCTGCCATTTCTCGGGGCCCACCCCCACCCCCCCTTCCCAATGACATCAACCAAGGGCGGAAAAGGGGGAGACGAAACGAACGCCCGCAGGAGGCCGCCCCCGACGGCCGCGCCCGCCCGGGGAGATGCGCGACCCCAGGCCCCGAGGCGGGTGTGCCACCACCCGCCGGAGCCGCGGAGGGAGCGGGCAGGCCCGCGGCGGCGTGAGCCCCGAGCCCGGCCCGCCCCGGCCCAGCGCGGCCTGCCAAAGCCCCGACGTCGCGTCGGCCGCAGGCCGGGCGCGCGCGGCTCCAGGCGGCCGGTGGGGCGGGTGGAGCTGGGGCCGGGCTGGGACCTGAGCGCGGCTCACCTGCTGGTACCGGCTGCCGCAGGTCGGCTCGACCGCCGCCAGCGCCGCCGTCGCCAAGGCCATGGCGCAGCGGGACACGGAAGGGAGGACGAACGGACGAGCGAGCGGAGGGGCGCGCCGGGGCCGGGGAGCGCCGGGAGGCTGCGTGGGACGCGCCTCGCTGGGTCTAGATGGCCGCCGCCGCTTCGCGGGCGAGACGCTCTTCTGGGCTGTGAGCGCCGCCGCTGCCGCTGAGGCTCGGACGCGGCCCCTGGGGAGGAGGCGGGGACCAGGGCGACGGCGACGACGACGACGACGGCGACGGCAAAGACGCCCCGCCCCGCCCCGCCGCGCGCCAGGCGCCGGCCCCGCCCCCGCCCCACCCCCGCCCGCCGGCCCGTCCCGAGCCCCCGCCCTCGCGCTGCGCGGCTCGCCTCCGCTCGGCCTCGCCCGGCGCCGCCGCCGCGCCCGGGCTGGGGACCGCCCGCCCCTTCCACCTGCACTGGGTTCCACTGCGCTCAAAACGGAGCGCCGAGCCACAGCGTGCCATTGCCAGGCGCTGGGCTTCACCCATGTTTTCTCGGCTAACCCTCGTCAACCCCATGACACAGCCCAATTTTAGAGGAAGTCCTTGGTGTTCAGAGGGGTGGACCCTCTTGCGATGATCTAATCCCTCCTCTCGGCTTGCAGAAACTCGGTTTTCAGATCTAGCGTAGGCTGCCCCATCCTCACAGATCCGGGGATCAGTCAGCGACAGCTCCTCGTGGGGGTCGGGGGTGGGGGGCAGGTGGCAAGTCTGGTGTGCCACCATGATTGTGAAAAATACGACTCCATGCCATCCAGTCAGTTGCGACTCATTGGGACCCCCTTGGGCATGGCAGGACTGACTGTGGGTTTCCGAGATTGTGATTCATTATAGGAGCAGAAAAACACAAAATCAGATAGCGACCCTGTAGAAAAGGGTAGAACTGTCTCTGAGCTTCCAGGACTATAATATTTGGGAGCGGGTAGCTAGAAGGTACTGGTGGTTTCAAACTGTAGACCTTGTCCCATGCATAAACACGATAGCACTAGGGCCCCTTGTAAGAAATATGGAAAATTCTGGGGCAGAGGACTGTCCATGTAGCTGGCATCAGAGAATTCCATGATGCTGCCTTCCAACCCAATCGCTGAAGACATGCAAGTGCATAAGCAAATGTGGTGAAGAAAGCTGATGGTGCCCTATAGCGTCTGAGGTCTTAAAGGCTTAAAGATAAACAAGTAGGCCTGTAGCTGCGAAACAACAAAGCCCCCATGGAAGAAGCACACCAGCCTGTGTGATCATGAGATGTCAATGGGATCCGGTATCAAGCATCAAAGACCCAGAACAGAAAAAAAAAAAAAAATCCTATCACTGTGAATGAGAGGAAGTGCGAGTAGAGACCCAAAGCCCATTTTGTAGGCAACTAGACATCCCCTTACAGAAGGGTCTCTGGGAGGAGACGAGCCAGTCAGGGTACAGTATAGCACCAATGAAACACAACTTTCCTCTCATTTTAATACTTTCCCCCCCTTCCTCCACCCCCTACTATCACAACCCCAATCCTACCTTACAAATCTGGCTAGATCAGAGCCTGTACATGGGTACAGATAAGAGCTGGAAGCACAGGGAATCCAGGACAGATAATCCCCTCAGGACCAATATTAAGAGAAGTCATACCAGAAGGGAAAAGGGAAGGTGAGAGGAAATAGGGGGAACCGATCACAATGATTTACCTATAACCCCCTCCCTGGGGGGTGGACAACAGAAAAGTGGGTGAAGGAAGACTTCAATCAGAGTAAGACTTGGAAAAGAAAGAATAATTCATAAATTGTCAAGGGTTCATGGGGAAGGGAAAAAATGAGAAGCTGATACTAAGGGCTCAAGTAAAAGGAAAATGTTTTGGAAAAGATAATGACAACGTATGTACAGATGTGTTTGACACATCAATATATGTATGGACTGTAAGAGCCCCCAATAAAATAAAATTTAAAGTAAAATTGGACCTCCCTCAAGTAAGTGGTAAAGAAGACCGCAGATGTAAATTGCTCACCACAATCCCTGGCACGGTTCCGTCAGTCACATGCTAGTCACTATTGTTAGATGAGAGTTCATAGGCATACCCCACATGCTGATTGCAGTGCCTTACCAACCTTCTTCGTATAAAAGTAAGCAATTCTATCACCAAGAGTTTGGGACAGCCTCGTTTAACTGGGGATACTTGGTAGGCCAGTCTACGCCAGCAGGTCAGACGCTGAACCCTCTTGAATGCTTCCGCTCCAGTTCAAAGGACCACACCAAAGAGCTGGCAGCTCCCACAACTCTGTGGATGGCGGGCGGCCTGTTGAAAGAGCCAAAGAGTAGACCTATGCCTTTTCCTGTTCGGTATTTCTGAAGTCGATCATCAATCCTTGCTTCTGAGTCACCTGCAGATCTACTTGATTAGCCTTTAGATTAGCCATTGAGAGCCTTGGAAAGATCTATCGAGTGGCAGACAGACGCGTGTGGTTATGAAAGGAGGCTAGATTGTCAGGAAAAGGGAAGACAATCCACAGGACGCTTAGTGTTTCCATATTCAAGAACTCGTTGCCATTCAGCTACCAATCTAAATTGACAATGTCTATCTGAGGCCTTGTGATTGCTTCTGTCCTGCTTGATTTCACAAAGGCTTCATTTCCTAGACGATCATCTTCCTGTGTGCCAGCCCCACTCACTCCAGGGAAGAATTTCCCATCGGGAGGGAGATGATGCCTCCTCTGAGGGCTTTCGTTGCTAAAGAAGTGAGTTTGTCATGCGAGGGATTTCCCAGACAGGGATCCTGCTAGAGAGGAATTCCTGAATGATTTGGTCAGGATTTCATGGTTTACAGAGGAGATTGGCTGTCCTGGACCTCAGATCATCTTCCTTAGAATGGGAGATTGCCTCCTGCTTTTTGCCTGAGGCCTGCTGAGAGACACCTGAGCAGTGCTCTCTGAAGACCTAAAGGAAAAGGCATGCATGCCTGCCTGCCTGCCAGCAGGATGAGCTGAAGTCAACCCTCACTTCTCCAGTGGAGGTCCCCTGCTGCGCTTGTCTCTTTTGTGTCATAATTAGAGCATATTGTTTCTCCCTTGGCACCCCACGGGCAGTGCTGTGCTCCCGGCTTTAGAATTTCCCTTGTGTAAGCTTATTCCTTGTGCTATCCCTAAATGCAAGGAGAAAACAACCATCATGGGGAATATGAGACACCCTGGATTTAGCACACCAACCAGTCTGGGGGCTCGGAGACACTTAAGCACAGCCCCTACTCCCCTTGCTCTTTTTTTTCTTCCCCTTTTCAAGGTCCTTGGTTAATGCAATAGGTTGGGACACTGTGTCCAAAGACTGAAGCTTAAAGACTCAATTTCCCTGTGGACACTGGGAAATCCTCATTCCTCAGCCTCCACAAAGCCCACAAAGAGATCCTGAACAGTAAGCCATTTGTCAGAAGAAGGACCACTGAAAGATGGTGTGGGTTCTCTCTTAAGGCTTCCCAGGTTGTGCATTGCCCAACCGCAAGGAAGGGTCTGTCATTTACAGGGACTATCATGTCGTGGCTGTTCCTGCAGTGGGAGAAAGTGAGGCCTTCTACTCTCCCGAAGGCCTTCGACTCTTCCCGTCTCAAAAGTCCACAAGGGCAGCTGATCAGGCCCCATCGGGGCTGCAGGGAGTTAGAATCAACTCAATGGCATTGAGTGAGGTTTTGATTTTTATCCCAAGAGCTGCTCGGTGAACAATTTGCCCAGTCAATTATGGCTGCCCATGAGCCATCATCTCCAAAGCTTAAATCATATAGTCGACTGAGGACAGAGTTAAAGGATAAAGTTGGCATCTTCATCATCGTAAAGCCCCTGCGAAGAATTGCCCGCAGTGTTTTATTTAGCTCACAGCCCCTACGCGTTGCCTAATTTACCAGGGGTCCTTTCGATGTTTCTCCCTGACTGGTTTCATTTATTTATTTATTTTTATAAAGAGAATTATGAAGTCTTAAATGGGACCAGGGCAAGACAACTGCCGGGGTTTATAATCTGGACGAGGGAGCTGGTTAGCGCGAGGTCACAGTGGCATCCAGCAGTTTGCTGCGATGTTGTTGTTCTTAGGTGCAGCAAGCCAGCTCTGACCCATAGCGACCCTGCCCGATCCAGCACCACCCTGATAATCATTGCTAGGCTGGAGCCCTTGGTCGCTGCCACAGTGTCAAGCCATCTGCTTGCTGGGATACAGAGCTTTAAAAAGAGCGTGAGTGCTCCAAGAAGACTGTCCTATAGATAGGGTTGGTTGCACTCTCCGGTCTCCTCTTTAATTGCAAGTCAAATTGACAGTGAACTTGTCCTTCATTTTGATGCGAGGCGCCTTCCTGGGCCCATTTCGTGTCTACAGAGGACGATCATGTACCAGATTCTGTTCCCATGGGGATGAGAGTGACTAGAAAAAAAAGCAAAGTCTAGGCTGAGCCCTGCTGGCCTAGTGGTTGTGTGCGGGACTGCGGCCCACAGGGTTGACATTTCAAACCCAGCAGCAGCTCTTCAGGAGCAAGGCTGGGCTTCCTGTTCCCACCAGGGCAGTGATGCCACACACAAAAAAAGCCAAGTCTATCTTATGTTGCTACTTTCATTTTGCTTTTTCTTTCTCGTGTTCTTCTGATTTATGATTTCCTGCTGCTTCTAACCACCTTCCATCCTTTGGGGTCTAGGCAGTGTCTAGAATAAGGAAAGCAACCTCCTTAGCATGTCTTCTTTTCCCTTTGGAGAATGAGAGGCCACTCTGAGAGAAAGTCAGAGCGCTTTCCTATCCTGTCATTGTAAGTCGCTGTAGAGTTGGTCCACTCCTTTGGGTTTTCAAGGCTGTGGCCTTTTGGAGGCAGAACACTAGATCTGTCTTCCAAGGCACCTTGGGGCGGGGGAAGGGTCAATGAGTGGGTGGAGGAGGCCGGGTGTTGTGCAATAAAAGGCTTGTGGGCCCTACCCGACCTCTTCTGGCTTCCTTATGACCTCGAGGCCCGAGTCAGACAGGCCGCCAGGCTCCTTCCTTCTTTACCTATTCTGACTTCCACTGTTCCTCCCCAGGACTCTATTTCGATGGGTTTGAGAATTGGTTGCATGACCACACGAAATCACAGATCACACTCACAATGAAGGGAAGTTACTAGGGAAGTTAAGGAACTCCGTAGCAGAATGGTTCTGAGTTGCTCTGCAACCCTCACAGTCAGCAGTTGAGTCCACCGGCTGCTCCAAGGGAGAGAGACTGGACTTTCTATTCCCATAAAGAGTCACCGTCTCAGAAAGTCAGGGGCACTTCTAGCCTGTCCTATAGGGCCGCTATACATTGGAATCAACATGATGGCTGTGAGTTTCGTGAGGTGCTTTTATAAGTGGGTAGTGTGGAGGGGAGGGGCAGTGATGTCAAAATTGGGAGGTGGGCACAGGACTGTAAATGCTTTGTTCTATTGTACAAGGGGTCCTTGTGGGTTGGAACTGACTTGATGGCCCCCGACAACGACCATTCCCTTCTAACTCTGTAAGGACCAGTTGGAGAAGCTCTGGGCTTCAGAGGGCACGTGAGATGAAGGAGACATCAACAATCCCAACAAGCCCTTCTCCGTTACAGATCGCACAGTGCAACTCTTGCCTAGGTCTGAAGAGGAACCACTGAAAGCTGTTAAGAGTCCTATGATGTGAAAGACAGAGGGCCACATTTCTCCTGGGAGAGATTTTAGACATCTAAACCGGAGAAGAGAGATGGAGTCATGAACTGTGCTCCCACTGGTCCGTGTGACTCCTCCTCCCTGGTGGATGATTCAGAGTCAGTCATTCTCATAAAAAAAATACTGCACATGGAAAATATTACTGCTATTCTGTGGGGAAATCAGTTTCTAAGTGCCACAGACTGAAATGAATAACTTTCTCTGTGGAAACTCTCTTGACAACATCTCTTGATGTAGCCAAAATGCTCAGCTAGTTTTACAGTCTTGGATGATCTTCTTGGTCAGCTCGGTTTGCCCCAGGCGAGGAGGTGAGTCAGAAATTCAGAGTCCTCCCCTTCCCTTCCTTGGTCCATTTACTGGCCAACCGGAGACTTGTTTAGAAGAGACGCAGCTTCTCAATTCCCCATTGTATCTATCTGGTGAATCAGGGCAAAGCCTCTAACTTCCTTCCTAAAGGCTTTGGAGAACTTGGGGGAAAGGAGCAGACACGGCTTTCAGCTCTTTGTTAGCAAATGTTTGGGTTGAGAGCCTCAGAGTGCTAGGGAGGAATGGGAGATTGGAAGTTGATCAGTTTCTGCCTTCCTTTCCAAAGGAAATATTCCTGCGAGAAACCACAGTGTCTGCACATTATGAACATGATTTGTCTCCTCATGCAGGGAGCATCTAGGCATTGAGGCTGAACGTTCTGAGGAGAGCAGGAGGTGGGAGGCGGGGCACTTCCTCCTCCCTGAGAATCCTCAGAGTCGCACACTTAGAGACAGATGGCACCTAGTTCCCCACCAGCCCCAGGAGACAAGGCGGGCTCTTTCTTTTACACACCCTAAAGTCTCAATCAGGGTGCAGTATGGAACCGATGAAACACACAACTTTCTCTAGTATTTTAATGTCCTCTCCCCACTGTCACGACCTCAGTTCTACCTAACAAATTTGGCCAGACCGGAACATGTACTTTGGCACAGATAAGAGCTCAAAACACAGGGAACCCAGGACAGATAAGCCCCTCAGGACAAATAATAAGAGTAGCAATACCAGGAGGGGAAAGGGAAGGTGGGGGGACAGAAGGGAAACCGATCACAATGATCGATATATAACTCCTTTCCAGGGTGACAGACAACAGAAATGTGGGTAAAGGGAGACAGCGGTTGGTGTAAGACATGAAAAAAATATATAAATTATCAAAGGATTGTGAGGAAGGGAGGGGGAGTGGGAGAAAATGAGCTTTTATCAAGGAGAAAGAAAAGGTTTTGAAAATTATGATGGCAATGTAAGTATAAATGTCCTTGACACGATGGATGGATTGTGATAAGAACTGTACAAGCTCCCTGTAAAATGATTTTTAAAAAGAAAAGAAAGGAGAATTCCTGTGCTTACAAAGACCTATAGTCTCGGACACCCACAGTTCTACTCGGTGCTCTAGGGCCTTATGACTTGGCGTCACCTTGGTGGCTGTGAGACATGCAGGTCTGGGCAATTTGGACCAAAAAAACCCCCAAAAACTAAATTTTGACTTTCCCTCTGATGAGGTCTGTTTAAAGTCATTTCAAATTGTTTCCCCAGCCCCAACCCCTTGTTTAGAATGAGTCACTGGTTTTTATTAACTTTAATTTTTTAAGAATTAGAAACAATAGGGCTGAGCCCTGGTGGCGTAGTGGTTGTGCACAGGACTGCGGCCCACTGGGACAGAGGTTCAATTCCAGCAGTGGGGCTGGGCCTCCTACTCCCACCACCGGAGAGCAGTGATGCCCCCCCAAAAAAAAAATTAGAAACAATAACTGAGAGGCAACAAAGGGAGGGGGAAATTTGAGACTCGAGTGTCCCACTTTGTGAGTTCCCAGCTTGACACATTGCTGGGTTGGCTCGCTCCCAGTGCAGGAGTAAGGAAGCTAGCACCTTGGAGAGGAGCCCTGGTGGTCTCATAGGTCACACACTGGGCTGATAACCACAGGGGCAGCGTTTTGAAACCACCAGTTGCACTGAGAGATAGACATGAGACTTTCTACTCCTGCAGAGTTATAGTCTCATACCCCCCCCCCTCCAACGGCAGTTCTCCTCTGTCCCATGGGGTCTTGAGTATCTCCATGTCAGTGGGTTTGGGTTTGGGCTTGGCTTTGATAGCATCTGGGAACTAGGAACTGGTTCCCAGGTGTCTGGATACTGACAGAGAATTCAAGACAGGGAAGGTGAGTCGCTATAATTGAAAACAAGCACATAGCATATTTATTGCTCTGGTGGTGGCGTAGTGAGTTACACACCGAGCTGCTAACCACAAGGTCAGCAGTTCAAATCTATAGCCCCTCTTCAGGAGAAAGATGAGGCTGTCTACTTTTAAAGACTTGAGGTTGTGGAAGCTCAAAGGAGTAGTTCTACTCTGTCCTATAAGGTCGCTGGGAGCCAGGATTAACTCGATCGATGGCAGTGAGTTGGTTTTGGTATGGCTATGATCATCATAGACCGCCTGTATTTCAATAGTAAACAGAGATGCAGTACTCTGTTTCAAATGCCTGCTTCAAGAACACATTTCTTTAGATTTCAAGTTCTTTGGCTATCACTTCTTATTACCTACAGGATGAACATAATAGCTAACAGGTTATTTTTAGGTGCAATAAATCAAAGTATAAAGAACATGAGCTTGTACTGCACATTAGATTTGCTATATTTTAAAAGTCATGACTAGCTATGATTTGTATTGATTATAATTTGCTTCTGTCTATAGATGTGCTAGTTATGATTTATTGTGTCAACCTGGCTGATGTACACATGTGAGATCCATTGAAAGGGCAGAGATAAATGACTTGGAGCGTCTGGCCTGTCTGGTCTCTTACTCTCTGATGGTTGGGCCAGGTGCGACTGCCTTAGCTAGTTCTCTGCCTCAGCTGGCAAGCCTCACTCCTGCAAGACCTCCCTGAGGAGAAGCCACATGGACTTACCCTGATGCAGCCCTGGGTGCTCTGAAGCAGTCCCATAGAGACCACTGTCACCGCTGAGATGCTTACACCATCACTGATTTGGCTTTCCTCCTGCATTTGGCATCATTGCATGTGTTTTGTAAGTTTGAGGGCTTTGTAGATCAATGTCAGACATACGGGCTAATGTTGGACTTATGGACTTTGACTGGACTGGGATGCTTACTGTACAATTAGCCTTTATATAAAACTCTCCTATAAAACACGAGTGCGTATGAATTTTGTTACTCTAGTCTACCTAGATTAGCACAATAGACAACCCAGGGTGGGCTGAAATCAGAGCTGTGCTTTCATATACATCGCTAAACAAACTTGGCTCTCAAAAGCTAAATTTGATTCCGGTTGTAGACTACCAAATTGGAAAGGCAGTCGAGACGATCTAGGCATTGCAACAGGTTTCCTAGATCGTTTTTTTTTTTTTTTCTTAGTTGGATACACGAGTGAAGCAATCTCAGATATCTGGGCGTTGGAAGCAATAGATCACGAATGGCTGCTATAGCATAAGGAGCTTGGTGCCTTGATGCTGCGGTATCAGGGAACAGCCCTTATCTTCTCAAGGTCGACCCTTTACTTGTGTGACACAGTTTTCAAAGCTGGGTTAATGGGCTTGCATGTGTAACCTGGGTAAATTATTTAACCGCTCCAGGCATTATTTCTTCATTTGGGGGGAAAATAAATAGTTCTCACCTTTATGCCAGTTATGCTGGCCTCTAATCAATTCTTCTGCAAAGTGACCTCTTTCTTCTCTCATTCCCCCCCCCCTCCTTTGTTCCTATAACTTGTAAAGCTCTTTGTCTAAATCTTTCAGGTTTGGGTTTCCATGTCATCTCCCTACAGAGTAGGGTCCTTGGATCCACAATCAAGGTATCTTTTTATCTTTTTTCTTTATTATTATTATTTGGGGGGGGCATCACTGCCCTCAGGTGGTGGGAGTAGGAGGCCCACCCTTTGCTCTGTGGAGCTGGAATTGAACCTCCATCCCAGTGGGCCGCAGTCCCACGCACAACCACTGTGCCACCAGGGCTCAGCCCTTTCTTTATTATTATTTTAATTTCACATTTGAGGTATTAAAACACTAGAGGACTACATTGGTCAGGTCTGGAACCGAATTCACCCAAACAATAGGCAAGTGTAGGCTGAACCCTGGTGGCGTAGTGGTTGTGCGTGGGACTGCGGCCCACTGGGTTGGAGGTTCAAATCCAGCAGCAGCTCTTCAGAAGCAAGGCTGGGCCTCCTACTCCCACAACCAGAGGGCAGTGATGCCCAAAAACAAACAAGCAAAAAATGATAGGCAGGTGTATAAGGGAGACAGCATCACTAGGGTAGTTGGAACACCTTACAAGAATAGTAAGAAGGGTGGCATTTACTCAAGGGCAAAGTTCACAAAGGTTAGAAAAGAGGAAGTGTGGGAGTAGATCGTCTGAAGATTGATTCTGAGAAAGCAATTCCCAGGCTTCCAAGAAACAGTGCATTTATGGGACGGTCTCTAACTCATTTCCTTGTCCACGTGAGACAAGAACATCACCGTGTTCCACAGTTTATGCAAGGCTCCTGGGAAGCAGCACAGAGTGGTCTGACCTGCAGCTAAGCTAAACCCTCTCTCTCCTGTTCCCTGGCAAACAGCTGAAACACACCATTCTGCAGGTGTCCTGCTATACTCCCCTCCAGACCGTAGACTAATGGGCTAAAGATATGCTGACCTCTTTGTTTGCCTTCAGAGAAATTGTCAGCAAAGGCTTTGTGTGAGAACTTGTCACGGAATGCAGGATAGAACTGTATATAAGAACTGTATATAAACCTGCCTGGAATAAGGTTCCTTCTGGAGACCCTGCCTCCCAACTGTATCTTATCTTTTATTTTATTTTTTTCCCCCCGCCCCGCTCTCCCCGATTTTTTTATCCTCTCTTTCTCAATTTCAACCAGCTCAGAGTGAGTAAGGCTGCACTCTCACAGGGAGGAATGGAAACAGGAGACACAGGGCTGAGCGCTGTTACAATGGGGTGAATGAGATGAAACAAAATGTGTCTGAATTGTGACGTGTCAAACATCTCAGTAAGCCTTTACCCAATTCACAATAAAAAGTAGCAAGCAAACAAAAGGAGAAAAGCCAAACAAAATAACAAAAGTCATTGGAGAGCAGGCTAAACAAGAGGATGCCACTATTGCAAATAAGCCTTGAGATCCAAGGGGCCTCGGAAACCCTGAGGATGAGGGCCTGCAGACTTTGCTGTGAAGGGCCGGCTGGTAGCGTTTTGCAGGTCCTACTACATGCCTGCTGTGTGCCAAGAAAACGTCAGGTATTGACACCGAAATGTGAATTTCCCTATGTCTTTTCTTTTACATTTAAATTTTTGAAAATCATTTTATTGGGGGCTTGTACAACTCTTACCATAATCCATCCATCCATTGTGTCAAGTACATTTGTACATTTGTTGCCATCGTCATTTTTAGAACATTTTCTTTCTATTTGAGCCCTGTTTTTCAGGGCTCCCCGTTTCCCCCCCCCTCCCACTCCACTATCCTCCCTCCCACATGAACCCTTGAAAATTGACCGATTTATTTACATATATACATGCCTGTATTGAAACCTCTCTAAGTGTCCTATGCCTCCCAGTTTTTTCCTGCATTTCCTTTAACTTTCCTCTTGTCTCTTGCTTTCCTTTGGGTTTCTGCAATCCCTCTCAGCTACATTGCCCTTGATCATGCCCCCTCAGGCAACCTCTGCCCCCTCGCCATCGGTCTCATTAGAGCACTTGTTCTTCCTTTGTGCCCAGGTTTGTTGGCACATTCCTTTCCTCCTCCCC